>JAWQRP010005964.1:0-10172 GCA_033557875.1 Quadriops clusia | reverse complement strand
ACAGTGGGACATATAGGTAATTTTTTGATGTTCGAAATTTAAAAAAATAATCGTAGATTATTATTCCTGATGTCTTGACGGAGCGGCCCTCCAATTTTATGCGCATAATTTGCAGTCACCCAGTATAGCCAACTGATAGTACATACTTAGGTTTTTTTCCGCATCAGTATAGGCACTTGTCTCTTCGTAGGATGAGTTTGAATATTGCCTTCTGATAAAAATCCCGTCCTTGCGTGTGGAGGCATGTTGTTGCAAAGCGTTTCATCTCCTTGTCTGAAGTGAATCTTCGACCTCAAAGGTGCTCCTTCAAGTGAGAAAAGTGATGAAAGTTGGTTGGAGCAAGAGCCGGGCTGGAGGGAGGATGGTCTATGTCCCAGCGATAAAGCTTCAAAATCAGAAGGAAAGTGTCTAAACGGAATGATTTAACCTTGCTCCAAGTGACTTTTACCTCTTTCCTCACTTGAAGGAGCACCTGGGACACCGACGATTTGCTTCAGACGAGAAGGTGAAAACTATTCGCTACAACGAGGCTGAACATGAAAGGACATAATTTTTATCAAAACGGAATATTCAAAGTCATCCTACGAAGAGACAAGTATACAGATATGAAAACTATATCGAAAAATAATTTAATGTATGGTACTCATTGGTACATATGAAATTGTCAGAAGCAAATACAGGGTGTTCAAATGAATATGTACCATCCAGTTGTTCAGTTTATTTTGACTGTTGTCTGCTCTTGTTCAATTTACGAACGTTTTGTAACATTGTTTTTGCAGTGTAAGAACATTTCTATCAGTGTAGTTTAGGGATAAATCCGCGAATTTAGTGGAAAATACACTAGAAAATATTTTTGTTGACCCCAATATATAAAAGTTCAAACACTAACAATAAATCTTATGATGCATTTTGCATGTTGTTGTTATGTATTCCGACGTTTATAGGTGTGACCTTTCTTGTTGAAATACGCGATAAACCAGTTTAATTTCGCTGTGGGCGATTGTGTAATAATATCATTAGTATGTTTTAAATTTATAATGCACGCTTAATCGGGGCTCTGGCTAATGAATAAAAGCTAAACCTGATCGGTGGGGCGAGCTAGTTTGAAGATTGAGCAAGACGTGAGAAGATCACGAGATTGTTACATAAAAAAAAACAAAAATTAGAGTTTCATTTTTATAAATTTGATTTTTAAAGATTGATTTTTAAAGTTTGATTTTTTAAAATTTGACTTTTAAAATTAGATTTTAAAAATTAGTTTTTTTAAATTTGATTTTCCTTATCAAATTTGATAATTGTGCCATATATTTGGTAACTCCCCAAGAAGTTGTTCACCGGGAATCAAAATGGGAAAACTGGGAATAATTTGTATTTACCTTATCGTCATCGTTTGTGTTGTCAATGGACTCAATCCAGCTTGTCCATTGTCCAGCAAAATGACCAATTGTAGTCCAAAGTGCAAAGATGACACGGAATGTTTTGGACAAACTTGTTGTCCAAATATCTGCAATACAAAGTCTTGTACCCAAGGGAACCAAGGCTCTAAAACGGGAAGTGGAGGATACAAAGGATCTTCTTCTTCTTCGGCAACTGGGTCTTATTGTGGAGGGGTTAAGTGTAATTCTTATGAAAAATGCGACTTGGATAAGAGCACCAAAAGGCAAAAGTGCATCAGGGCTTAGAACTGTAAAAGAGAGACCAAAATGAAGTTAAAAAAATGTTTTGTGTTATTTTTTTTGTGTTATTTTTTTGTGTTACTTTTTTGTGTCATTTTCTCTTGAAATAGTGGTTTGTTGAAATATTAGGGGTTGTAAGATGTTTCTCAATATATGTTTCCGAAACAAGTTTTCTCAATATATGTTTTCTCAATATATGTTTTCGAAATATTATTGCTCGTATTAATCGTATCCCTGTTTTCAATTACACAAGATTGCGTAAATACTAACGGTTTTCTTTGTTTTTGTTTAATTTCAGTGCCAACCGTTTCACAACCAGTGCGAATATGGTAAATATCCAAATATTCAGCCGAATGAAATTCCGTGGATATTTCCAAACGAAAATATTCAAAGAGGAACATTCGATAGATCATATTACGAGAACCAAAGCCAAATGGTAAGAAATTCTGCTAACAGTGACCCTAACAATAGAATGAACATGATGGAAGCATTTCAGCAACGGTATCAATACAACTCACAACAGGTAAGAAAGAAAATAAGAATATTTAACAAATAAAAATAAAGAAAAATCAAAATAGAAAACTACATGTAGTAGCAAGCCATGAGGTAACATTCTAATAAAATTCATCTTTTAGCTATCACAAGTAGCCTGGCAAACAGTTGATAATTGTCAACCAATCTATCAAGAAGTTAGTAACCACATTCCTACATACGGCAATAATAAGTTCTTTCGTCCACCGATGCTTTACCATTCAATGGCATCATCGAGACTACCAAATTCGCCTTTACCGAGACCAAGATTGGAACAATCAGAACAGCTTCGTTTTCCCACAGCTAAAGCTGGTGAAAGTGCCCTATTGACCCAAAATCAAAATTTCAACTTTCCGCCCTATCGTCGGTACGTAGAGCCCAGTTTCCAAGAGGTACAACGCTCGATTGAAGAACAAAATATGATACAACAACAAAACTTCATAAATCGACAAAACGCCATGAATCGACAAAATGTTATGAACGGCCAAAACGTTATGAACGGCCAAAACGTTATGAACAGCCAAAACGTTATAAACAACCAAAACGTTTTGAACACTCAAAACGTTATGAACAACCAAAACGTTATGAACAGCCAAAACGTTATGAACAACCAAAACGTTATGAGCAGCCAAAACGTTATGAACAACCAAAACGTTATGAACAGCCAAAACGTTATGAACACCCAAAACTTTATGAACAGCCAAAACTTTATGAACAGCCAAAACGTTGTGAACAAACAAGAAATCATGAATCATCAGAACATCATGCTCGAACAGAATGTTCCGCTTCACCAAAACGGTATACAACAAAACATACCACACCAGAACGGTATACCGCATCAGAATATTATAACACAACAGAATGTCATACAACAACAGAACATAATTCAACAACAGAACATAATTCAACAACAGAACATAATTCAACAACAAAACATAATTCAACAACAGAACCTTATGCAACAACAGAAGCTTATGCAACAACAGAAGCTTATGCAACAACAGAAGCTTATGCAACAACAGAAGCTTATGCAACAACAGAAGCTTATGCAACATCAGAAACTTATGCAACATCAGAACCTTATGCAACAGAACGCTATGTTCCAACAAAACATGATGCAGCAGCAGGGTATGCAATTGCAACTTCCGCATCCTTCAGCTAATCCAAATGTTTACCACTTTCCGAGAGTTGCCCCCAGGTCTAAACAACCTACTCCGAACGGTGGAAGAAAGCGAAAGGCTCAGAAGACAGAAACGGCTCAAGAGGAATCGACTCCAGAACCTAAAAAAATTCCTGAAGTCGTGCAGCAAACCAAAGATGATCCAAATTCATGGACGAGGATAATCAGCTATGATACTGTTGAAGATTTAGCAAATAATATGTTAATAACCCCTGATCATTTACCTGTATTAACGGCGGATGACGTCATTGAATATGTTGGTATAGAATGAATTAAGTAATTCAAAACACTTAAACATATTGATACTAACTCAAAAAACCTTCATGATAAGAAAAATGCGGGTTCTACTCACTTTGTAAATACCTACTAAAGTATTATTGTAACGGAATGAATATGTTTATCATATTTTCAAATGTAATTTGCTCACTACTTATAGTATTATCATTGGTATTATTTTATAGTATTATTTGACAGGTTAATTATAGCAGGATACTTAAAACAGGTTACTTATAACAGGTTACTTGTAGCAGGTTACTTGTAGGACATAGTTATAGTATTATCAACGGTATTACCTCAAATGTTACTATCAGTATTACCTCAAATGTTACTATTAGTATTACCTCAAATGTTACTATCAGTATTACCTCAAATGTTAGTCAATAATTAGTGCAAATTATTTACAAGACTGCGCAACTGATTTGCTCACATAATTTATTATCTAACGTAGTGACAATACAAATGTAAAATATAAGCATTAAGCATAAGTTGATAACTGTTCATTACTTAGTAAGGCATTTTGTAAATAAAATCATTCTTATAAAGTAACACTTCACTTTTATTTTAAGAGTAATAAAGCAATCCTTAAAAAACGTACGAAATAATAATACGAAAAATATACACATCGACGTCCTGGTAAGTGACCAAACATAAGCAGAACCGTCCAGTTCTCCTCGAATCTCCAAAAAGTTTAATAATTTATCTAAAAATAAACTATGTACTTAATGCATCATTATGTATAATATTCCTCAATAATATAATATAATTATTCAATAGCAAACCCTCTTAAAGAGCTTCCTTTAATGCATCGTGTATATGCGTTCACGTGTCATTACTTTTAAGGTGTTTCTTTTTCACTCTGTTGACTTTATCCATTTTGTTTACTTTATTTTATTTACTTCGTTTATTTGTGTGTTAAACATGATTCTTACTTGTTTCTAATTGTTTTAATTTTCGATTTTCAACCAGAATGTTCCTTGTTAGTAACTTGTGCACATTTTTTCTATGAATGTTTTTTAATGCTTTTAAAAACGATTGAATGCCTTTAGAAACTATCGAATGTTTGTATAATTTATCGAATGTTTGTGAAAATTATTGAATGTTTGGGAAAATTACTGAATATTTGTGAAAATTATTGAATGTTTGTGAAAATTATTGAATTTTTGTGAAAATTACTGAATATTTGTGAAAATTATTGAATGTTTGTGAAAATTATTTAAAGTTTGTAACAATTATTTAAAGTTTGTAACAATTATTTAAAGGTTGTAACAATTATTTAATGTTTATAATAATATTGAATGTGCATAAAAACAGGTGAATGTATTTAGAAATAATTGAATATGTTTTGAATCAATTGAATATACCCAAAAAATAAAATTCAAACCAACGCTATTATAAACAATTGATTGATTAATTGATCATGTTTACAATTATTGAGTGCCCTGAAAAGCAATGGCGTTCCCGTCAAAGACAAGAGAACGTTCTAGTTGAAAAGCATCGGAACGTTTACCCTAGAAATGGTGGAACTTATGGTTTTATACATGGTAGGTTTTATAGAAACAAGCTGCTCACTTTATAAGTAATTAATTGAAAGTGTTGGAACCTGAGTCTTCGGGATTATCCCTCCTGGCCGAAGTCGTCCATGAATTTCTTCAGTTTTGTGAGGTCTTCGTCGTTTACTGTTGGCTTGATTGTGGACAAGGATCTCACCATGTCGGTCTGAAAGTAAAAGTGTAAAGGTAATATAAACGATATATTTCATTATTATTAATATTATTATGAAATATTTAAGAAAGGAAAATTATTTTATAATATTGAAGTAATAGCTAATATAAAAAAATTTAAAACAAAACACAAATAAAAAATAAAACGCAGTATTTAAAAAATTGAAAACCTCGGAACTAAAGGCAAAATTAGAGTGGAAATTGTAGTCTCAATTAATTTAATATTTATCAATCAGTTTTTAATTAATTTAATATTAATTATATATATGCCTTTTATATGGTTTAATCTAGATAACAACAAATATCGAAAGATTCTTGGAATTCCACACAATTTTCAAAACATTAGTGAATAAACAATACGTGGTGGGTAACATAGAGATCTGTAATGACAGTTTCCTTTCATATATTTCAAGGGTTATATAGGTGTCCTAGACAAGATAAGAATAAAGGCAAAAGTTAATACGATTTTCTTTTAGCAATCTTGGACCTATTGACGCTATAAATAAATATTTAAAATCCTTTAGATCCTACAAAGTTTTAAAAACACTACATGGTGGGTAACATAGAGATCTGTAATGACAGGTGCCTTTCATATTAGCATTGTACATGAAGTTTGGGCGCCATCTATATACAATGTTATTAATTTTTTATTATATAAATACAAAAGATAAAAAAAAAATTAAATTTTGATATATATAAATATATGTATATAGAATTAACATTATATTTTTTGTTTAATATCCAGAATAAACGTTTATAAAACATGTCAAATGAAACCTGTAATGACAGTTTGTTTTCGTATGGCATTAAAAAATGTTTAACGGTCTTCACACGACTTTCCCATATATTTCTAAGGTATCTTAGACGAAATAAGACATGTTCAGACTAATCGTTGATGTTGAATTATTTTTACATTACCGTAAAGTCTCGAGTATAATACGCACTTTTTTTTCATAATTTGACCAGTAAAAATGAGGGTGCGTTTTATACTCGAGTAAAAGACGGAAATTTTGTGAAAAAGTAGTTTTTATGCATAAAAACTGAACAAGCAGCAGGTGTAAGACATTGTCGGAACACGTGTGCTGCACAATTTTGCAATTCGTGATTTATGCACCTGCTGTTTGGAAATCTCAGTACATGTCGCACACGTGTTCGTTTAACATCAGCTCCCTTAAAATAACGATAGTTCCTGGTTGTTAGTAGAAAAGTTTATATATTACATATTTTATTTAAATCCCTAAAAATGTCTTCAAAACGATCGTATACAGCAACAGACAAATTATCTATTATTAAATATGCAGAGTCTCATGGAAATCGCAAAGCAAGTCGTCACTTTTCAGTGAATGAAGCGAATGTACGATTGTGGCGAAAAAACAAAGAAGCTGTTCAAACCATGCCCAAGAAGAAAAGAGCGATGCGAAGGTTACCAGCTAGGTTCCAAGAGCTGGAAAAAATATTATTGGAGTGGGTTGTGGGTAAGAGACAACAAGGCGTTGGGGTTTCATGTATTGAAATTCAATTGAAAGCTTTGGAACTCAAAAAGTCTATTGCGAATGCAAAAGAATTTAAAGCGTCACATGGGTGGGCAGTTAGTTTTATGAAACGACATGGGCTGTCTGTTCGCAGAAGAACCACAATTGCGCAGAAACTTCCAGATGACCACGAAGATAAACTGCTGAGGTTCCAAAAGTTCGTCATAAAATTGAGGAAGAAAAATTTGTATGATCTTTCACAGATTGGAAATGCCGACCTAACGCCCCTGACTTTTGATATGCCCTACAATAGGACGATAGATGTAAAGGGTAACAAAACTGTCTCAATACGAACAGCTGGACACGAGAAGTCCCACTTTACTGTCATGCTTGCATGTACCGCAGATGGTGCAAAACTACCGCTATACATCATTTTTAAAAGGAAAACTATTCCAAAATTGCAATTTCCAAAAGGGGTACATATTCGTGTTCATGAGAAGGGGTGGATGAACGAAGCATTTACCATCGATTGGTTAAAATGTGTTTGGGGGAAACGTCCAGGTGGTGCCCTAAAATCGCCTTTCATGTTGTTGCTCGATTCGTTTTGGTGCCATCGAATGCCTTCCATCCAGAAGGAAATGCAAGAAATAAAGTCGGATCTAGTAATTATCCCAGGAGGCATGACTCGTCTACTTCAACCCTTAGACGTTTGCATAAATAAGCCAATGAAGGACGCTCTCCGTCGTAAATGGAACGATTGGTTAAGTGACGATAGTCATACATATACCGCAAGTGGCCGTATGCCTCAACCAACACTCTTAGACATAGCAAAATGGGTTCTTTCTACATGGAATGAATTAGATCCGTCTATTATCAAACAAGGCTTCCTCAAATGTTGTATATCGAATAATTTGGATGGTAGAGAGGATGATATATTATGGGAGGATATGCAGGCGTCATCAGATGAGGATGATGATGACAATATATACTACGACGGTACCGATAATTATGACATTGATGCAACAATAGTAGAACAGCTGTGTTCTAGTGAAAGTGATTTGGACAATTAAAATTTTTTTTTCTGTCGTATTTGACGTTTTCGTTTCTTTTTATTAAATATTTAAATTAGGTATGTTAACAAATATTTGTACAAATTTTAAATTAAGTATTGAAAAATTTTGAAAATAAAAGGGAGGCACTGTTCCTGACAATTTTATTAGTTCGCAAGGCGACCGGTTTCGTCTTATTAAGACATCCTCAGACCTCTAAAACGCATACACGAAACGAAACCGGTCGCCTTCCGAACTAATAAAATTGTCAGGAACAGTGCCTCCCTTTTATTTTCAAAATATTCCATCCTGACCTGGAACTTCACACACATATTGAAAAATTATTGGTGCGTATTATATTCAAAATTTATTTTTTTTCTGAAAATGTGGTGCCTAATCAAGCATGCGTATTATACACGAGTGCGTATTATACTCGAGACTTAAAACATCTCGAGATCACTAAAGTTTCCCATAAATATATAAAAATATTTATATAATATTTGTAAATATTTAAAAATATTTATATAATATTTATAAACATTTTTCTTTTATTTGAAAATAAAACCATTTTAAGCTTGCATTTGTTTTATCTGTACAAATAAAGCAAATGCAAGCTTAAAATTGTTTTATTTTCAAATAAAAGAAGAACCGAATTCCCAAGAAACAAACAACCACTATAAATATACGCATATTCAAGAAACTATAAATTAAAGAATATTATCAATTAAAGAATAATAAATTTTCATAAAGAATAATAAAGATAATCTACTTACAAAAGTAACAGGAGGTACAAAGAGCTTATCCCCATCGACGTCCATCCACGTCATTTCGACAGCATCAGTCTCGCCAGGACTACAAGGAGTCAGCAAATCGTCCATCACCACAGTAGGGTCCTTCGGACTAGGCCCCTTGATTTTCTTGAAATGCGTAGCAGTTTGAACCTTCCGCACAGGTTGCATCAAAGCGTCTCGGACAACAATGCTTATGTCAGCCCCAGAATACCCGTCCGTCTTCTTCGCCAAATTCTTCAAATCCTCTTCGTTGAGTTGCGTAGATGTGTTTCCTAAGTGTATCTTGAACATGACGAGCCGAGCGTGTTCCTCGGGAAGCGGTATGTAAATTCGCTTTTCAAATCTCCTCCGAATAGCCGAGTCGAGGACCCACGGAATATTCGTGGCCCCCAGCACGAGGATGCCTTCGGTGTCGTGCCCGACGCCTTGCATTTGAACGAGAAATTCGGTTTTTATCCGCCGGGCGGATTCCGATTCGTTGTCGGACCGCGACGAGCAGAGAGAGTCGATTTCATCGATGAAGATGATGCTGGGCTTGTGCTCTCTGGCTAGCTCGAATAAGTTTCTTACGAGCTTTTCTGATTCGCCTAGCCACTTTGAGACGAGGTCCGAAGAGGAGACTGAGAAGAATGTCGAGTTGTTTGCTTCGGTCGCTACCGCTTTCGCTAAGTAGGATTTGCCGGTACCTGGAGGCTAGAAAAATGAGGAGGAAAATTAGTTTCCTTTTTTAGGTTTAAAATTATGCTATCTTTTGAAAGATTCAAGCAATCTCTTTAAGAAATATGTTTGATTTAAGCACATAACAGTCACGTTATTTTCGAGGAAATTTATTTGATTAAAAATGTGTTTGCTAAAGAAATTTATTTGGTAAGAAAATTTATTTGATTTAAAATTTATTTCATTATGAAATTTATTTCATTATAAAATTTATTTCATTATGAAATTTATTTCATTATGAAATTTATTTCATTATGAAATATATTTCATTATGAAATTTATTTCATTATGAAATTTATTTTATTTTGAAATTTATTCTATTTTGAAATTTATTTTACAGTGAAATTTGCGAACGGCTGAATCCTAATAAGACGGAATCCTGTGGTAGACGGAATTATTAGAAAATATCGGTCCCTTCAATTAATTTTTAATGTAAATAGCTCTGTGCAGGATGGAACCTGGAGACGTGGACGGAAAGATCTTTTTCAGTTCCGTCCCTATATACTTCTGAATATTCTAACCTGCGGAGCGCAGAAGCGGCGATATTTTCCGTTGCACTCACCCGTGACTAGAGACCCTATTTTCTTATTTTTCTTTCTTTGTATGTACTATGTATGTATACCTACTATCACAGATAACCAGATAGCTCATCCCATGCTTTTCATTAGAAATGTTAAAGGTTGCATAAGCTGTAGGATATATAAATGAGAATTTCAAGAAATACCAATTGCGCCTGTCCAAATATAAAAGTCGCGG
>JAWQRP010005963.1:0-10174 GCA_033557875.1 Quadriops clusia | reverse complement strand
GCATTAGAAGAGTTCCACTTCAAGGCAGGGTCCTTTGCGGGTGAGATACGTACGTAAGGGGGGTACTGTTTACATTTGTAAAAATCACGTGAGCTAGCTGCCTCTTAAACAACAGGCACACCTATTCTTCTCATTCTATCAATGTCTTCCCTTCTTTTCCACTCTTTCCATGTATATTTCACACTCACCCCTTTAAAAAGACTATTTAGTCTAACTCCGTTCGAAGAACGGATATGTTTGCTAGTATGTAATAAAAATAGTCACAAAGTTTTTTAATGTGCCTCTTGAGTGGTTAAATTTGATCAAAGTAAGGTACTGGGGCGATGTAGGATTTGTCATGAAATCCAAGCATTCAAATGAGTTGGCAAGTAGATTAGCCGGTTCATTGTATCGTAACAAATCGAAGGGAGAGTTAGTCAGAGGTAGGCCGTTGAGAGAGTTCCGGAGTCCGGGTAGCGTTCCAGCCGGAATTCTCTTCGCCGGAGTAATAGAATGAAGGCTCGTTCTCGAAAACTAAGAAACACCGCGGCTGCGATTTCCTGCGAGAGATTTGCCGGAAAATAGGGCCATAAGAATCTACTTAGCAAAAAGTTGACACCCTCGCACGGCTGCTCTACAATATTTATGCCTTCCAACTCCGGAGCGGACCGGCCCGCTTAACCGGCACATATTTATACATTTTCCCCTAAATTGACACGTCCGCAACACTTTACATTTGTTTCTTTAATGTCACCTAACGATGTTTACGGGTTAACTCGCAAAAAGTTTAGTAAATTTTCGGAGTACTGCAGTTGGTGCCGCGCTGAAAGAGCGGAGGCAAAAATGTAGCAATGTTTCTCCCGCTTATTTGAAATCTGGAGTGAAGCAGTAAAAAATCAGATAGCGAAGCGTAGGACTGGAACAATAAATAAGGAGTGAAATGGAATTATTCGGGGCTGCGGATCAAACGCAGAATGGTTACTGGTGGGCGATATCTGGCCGCAAATGCTGCACCCAGAAAATGAACTGCTTCATTGTTTTACCGACTGAAATATTGCTCGCTGTAACGGGGAGTTAAATTTTTCCCTCGTTTAATTTACGCAGAATCGCCGCGAAAATATTTTAATACAACGTTCTCTTCTCTATTGTAGCTTCGAGAAGGAGAAAGAATTTAAACAATTACTCGAACACAAAAGAGGTGAATTAAATTTTCTAAAGTGACTCGGACGACCTTGGTCTGGGTCTCAGCTCAGTCTATTTCATGCGGATAATCACTAACAAAGGCTGATTTGCCACAAGCCGAAATTTCTACAGAGGCAAGCTAATGAGGATTTTTCAACATTATTCTTGACGATGCGGGTTTTCCCCAGACCCCGGTCGAACATTATGGGTTCTCTGCACCACCCCTCCATCCCCAACTACTTATTAAGTTATACGACTCGTAATTCAGAGATTGGGCCCCGGAATTACCTTCGGCCCTCTCGCTTGCCACTCCGGCTCATTGTTACTGCTAAGGCCCTTCCATCAGATTTAAATTTGCATATATGTGTACACCCCGCTTAAGATGTGCATTCAGATAATGCCGCTGATTTAAGATATGTCACACTTATCTTAAATTAGGGCTTCCGTACAAACTTAGCTTATGACTTGCTCCTCCTTTGTCTATCTGGACAACACCATACTGTTTCGACAACTAAGGTTAGGCCTTGGAAGTTTTATCGTCCAAATAACTGTATTCCTTCAAATTATTAACATTTATTTAGAGAATCTTTTACTCTATTAAAACTAATTATTTGTTGTTATATTTTAGGAAAAAGTCTGACAAAAGAATAATTACGATTAAAGTTATGTATTGTGAAGGTATTAATAAGGCCAGCATAATTAATAGAACTACGACACTTATCAGATTAAATATTGGGGTTGAGATTTAATAAGAAAAAAACCAGCAGATGAATCCTCTGACTTCATAGCAGTAGGTCGCGCCATATGTCATCCAAATCTGGAAAATATTTCCAGTATCAAGAGCGCCCGAAGCACAGCTGTTCAAAATACAAAAGTTGTTCCTATTCCAAGAACAGTCAGAGGTAGAAAAAGGTTCAGTAAGGTCTCGCGGAGAGGCAGGTAAAAAACAGACAGTCGAGGTAGTAGGCTTGCAACGGACACTCGATCGCGAGCGGGATTCCGGACGAGAGTGCCGGGAGCAGGTAGAAAAAGGTCGTTTACGAGCGTCTCGAAAAGAGTACCGGAGGGTCACAAGGTAGTTCTGATCGGCTCCTATCCTCGACCAGCACGCGGTCGCAGAAGTCAAGTCGCGCGAAAACCGGTCTTCGGGAGCAGCGAGTCAAGTCGCGAGCGTCTCACGACGAGAGTGTCGGGAGCAGAGAGTCAGAGAGCCACTAGGGGTAGCCTAGCTGGCAGAATCCGAGTGCTTGGCGGCAAATTTCGAGTGAAAGGTTTTGTGAGTTCATTGTGATCCATTGTTCAGTGTCTTTGGGAATATCTTCAACATCATTCTTCAGGAGCTTGCGGATTTGTTGGCTGTCGTCGCCAGGAGTGACCCGATGCAGGCTAAGAATATTTGTTTCTTCTTTTATTAGTTTCATTCAATTCAGTAGTTCGAGAATGGGGGTGGCTAGTTTGGTCTTCACGGGTGGCGCGTTGTTTTGTTGAGCTGGTTCTGATGAACGCCGAGGTGACAATAGATGGGGAGGATAGTTCGGTCTCTCTCTCTCACACACATACACACACACCAAAATCCATTCGGGTCGACCCATAAACATAATAAGTCAATTGAATCAACCACATTTTGCAATAACGAAGTTTGGGCCCAACTAATACAATAAACGATTACCAACAAAGTTTTGCTACAATCAATTCATTGAATAATTAATTACATCACAACAAAGATAGAGAAATTAAGTACACGATAGAAAGGAGTAGAGCAATTGCAATAATAAATTAAAGGTAGACACAATTTCATAACAGTCAAAAGGTATCTCATTCTCTGATCATTACAAGGTCAACTGCAGTGCGACAAATAACTAATAATTAATTCTTACTCACCAAGGTCATTCAATTCAATCAAATCCAGGATAAATCAAGTCACAGTCAAATGTTTTGTTAGGATGAAAGTTCTCCGATTTTATTGTTTATTTGTGTATCTAATTTCAATTGATTCATTTTCAGCTCATTTCGTATTTTATTCTTGGTGAGGTACGACCGTGGTTTTGTTGTCGCGCGGTCTGTTTCATTTCGGGGTTGAGTGTTACTATTTTACCGTTTATTATGGGTGCGGACTTCTGATTGGTACCACACTTCCAGAAGCTTTTAGCTAAGTTGATTGATTCATGGGGTAGCAGACAGTTGTCTTTGTTCACCCGTTCGTAAAATTTCGTGCCCATTCAGGGGGCGTTACCCGGCACCCCTGATTTGTGGAGCTCTCTCAGAGAGAAAGCAGATTATGTCCTGGAGATCGTAATAACATCCTGGATGGGACTGTCCTTTTATTCCCGTTAACCACTTTTTGTTTACCTAACGCTAAATCTCGGGATGTCGCGGGTCTCGTGTCCGTGAAGCTACGTTAGTGCCGAGCCAATTAAATGTTGCCACTTAGTTTAATCGCATTTTGCGTTAAACCGTGTGGATTCCTATGATGACGGTAACGATTGATGATGGCCCTGCCTGAGATCAACGCTAATCTTGAGCTTTGAAAGTTCGGACTTGCAGATATTTTGACCACTGAGGGACCATGCGCTTAACTCAACTTGTGTTATGCTGAGTCGCAACATTCGCGTTTTGCCATGTTTCATTTGTCATATTAATTTCAAAGTTAAAGAATCAAAGAGGGCTTTCTTAGTAACAGAACTTTCCAAGTATTAAAATCATTAAATAATTCCAATAACTAAGTTAGATGCAAACAGTTAAAATCACAACAATCACATACACACAGACACACGAACAACTTGACATTTCAATTGAATTCATTCTTCATTCAAATTTTCATTTCGCATGCTCTCAATAACAGTTCTCACCTTAATGGCGTAATTTTCTTTGACGTGACTTTGCCTACGAATTCTGGGATACTACGAAAACAACGAAAAAGGGTTCCTACCAAATACTAGACGATCACAGGTAAATTTTGGCCAAATAGAGGTTCGGGTTGATTTGAATTTCCCGCCGTTTCCGTTTACGGAATGTTTCCATAAGTGTCGCTTTAGAGCACAGCAGCGAGGTATCCCCCTCATCAGTCACAATATGTACTTCTGACAATTTTGGCATGTATCGTACTATTTTGTTTTTGTCCAACTTGAATGCGTTTTTTATTACATCTAAAGAAATTACTTTTAATTAATAACACATTTGATGTTGACTGGCCACAGACTATTGCTTTGACAGTAATTTCACACTTGTTTAACTTTCTACAGAGAAAATGTAACATATTTGTCATTTTTTGTTTAGGAACTCCTGTTTCGGTTAAAAAATATCCCATTTGCAGTTTCCAAGATGAGAATAACCCTCTTAACCATAAATACCAGAATTTCTATAATTATAAGAAAGCTCGACGTTAACCGCACGAGAGCATACGACAGACTGGGTCAATTTAGTAAACATTGTATTCGCACAGCGCCACCACCTAACTCGAGTACAGCATCCTGAACTAAAACAAAACTTCATCCTTTTCAATGGTTGGGGGGAGCAACCTTTTTGCTGTGCGAGGATCAGTCTGTTTGTCTGTGATTACATGTTCATTCAAACATATTTCACATAATTTTAATTCACCGACTTACCAATGTCAAATGAATCTATACAAATTCGCAGATAAAACGTCACCTCTTGGATTTGTTGAGGTCGGGGTGAGCAAACCATCTACTTTGATTGTAACTGTAATGATCTATGTCGTTTTCCAGCACCTGAAGATGACCGGAGCGCTCGGCCGAAACTTGTAGCATAAATAAATAAAATTACCAAAGCAAGGCTCTTATTACACAACCAAAATCCAAACATTGCCACGTTAGAACAGTTAGCAAACGCTCTGCGGCAAATTTGGAGAAGAATTCCCAAAAAATTAATACGCAGATACGTTACCATACCACCCAGGTTGAGGGAAGTGATACAGAAGAGAGGAAACGCTACTCATTATTAGACGTACAGTCTAAACGGACAAACGAACGGAGGAACAAACGGACATACTATCAAATTTTGGATTGGAAGTTTGGAGTCGATAAATACTGTGGAATAAACGCACCAGGGGTCCTCACCTGTCGAAAACACTGACCTTACGATGATAATGAAACGTAAATCTGACCGGCAACCCCCTCTTGGTACGTTTCGGGTAACGTTAATGCCGGCAGTATGTTTAAGAAAATTTCAAGGCGAACTTTTTTCATACAGTTACGGTCATTTGGATATTGAATACCGAAGGGGTTAAGACGAGAACGTGAAGAAGACTTTGTGGTCTTTTCTTTATAGGCACGTGCGGATAAAAGTGTAGTGGAAAGACATGTGCGGTGTGCGCAAAGGAAAGGCCGGAAAGTCTTCCTTATATTCTCGTCTAAGTCCTCTGCTATTCAATGTTGAAATGGCCGTAACTCTGCGATAAAAAGTCGCAGAGACCTCGGCGATATTACGTTGTCCTCGTCTTGAAAGACCCTTTCAAACGAACCCTCACACGACCCCTCATTGCATTTAAGATTTTTAGTTACATAGGCTGATTATGAAAGACGTTCATCTTTTAAAACGCTGGGACACAAGGTAAACATGTTTTGATCGACTTGAAATTTTGCCTTTGTTTTACTGATTGTTTTTGCTTATAAAAAATGTAAACATTGCAATGTTATCGCTCATGTCCTCCATGTGACCATAGTTTTATTACGACCCGGTAAATTGGAGAATTTAAAGGTCATTTTTAAACGAAATTAACCTAATAAAAAAGCCAAGCTATGGAAAATTTTACTCAACAGCATTTCAAAGAATATCCTAAGATTTCTTATAGCGTAGACTAAATGCATATTGTTATTTGCCACCGGAAGTTACGACTGTCAAAAGTCAAAGGTGCGATTTTTTCTTTGATTGTCAATAAGTTAATTAAAAATTGTCGCAGGAAAATGAATTAAAGTGAAACACATAGAGAAAAGTTCATTCTACAAGATGCAACTGAAGAAATTAATCACAAAAAATCATTGAGGTCCGTGGATGCGTTTAAAATTTGAAAATTGTACGGAAAATTTTCGGTCTTTCGTTTCTCACGTGAAAAAGGGTTTTTTTTAAGAAATAGAAAGTTTTTGCTTAAAACATCGAAAAGTAGAGAGTTTTTCGTTTAAAATGATGTGCATAACGTTTTTGGATGGTATTTTTTCTCAAAGATACAGAGTCTTGAAAATGACCGAAATTTTTGCTCTCTCGTAGGTGTTCCCTTAATTTTGCAGGCTAGTGTAATTGCTATATTCCATGTAGATACTGCATATGCGAGCTTCAGCGAATCAGCGGTAAATAAATAAATAAATTCAATATCAATGGAAATTGAGAATGTATTTTTAAGCTCGCTATTCGTTCGCTTCTCGCTATTTTCCTTTCAAGCGTATTCTCAACATTACGAGACTTTAAAGAAGATATTTTTTAATCTAGTTTTTTTTTAAATCTACTTTCCTGGATTTCAATCTGCTTGCCTCTAATGACTACATCGTTAACAATTTGGCTTCCCGGAACCAGGATTTTATTTCAGGGGAAAATCACAAATCTTTTGGGCGTAATGTTGATTAAAAATGCAAGTAGGGCGCAGCTGTAGTCAGCTATTTATTTTTCTTTTTAGAGCCCGGGCCATTACGAAAAGGAAATGAAGTAACCCTCGGAAATTCCAGGGGAGAAATATACCGAGAAATTTTATTTTGTTTAAAGAATTCCGCAAGCAATATTAATACACGTCGGTTCCCGTGTACAACTGTTGGTTTTTTGATAAGGGTTAAAGGGGGCCCGTTGACCATTTTACGTGCAATAAAAGCATAAACATCTGCGATAAAAGTCGCCACTTTCGTCGCCCTGTAAAACATTCCTCATGGGACATAAAGGGACAATACGAATTATAAACTACCTACGCTACGTTTACGTTAATCTACGGATGTAGCCTAATGGTAACTATTTCATATTCAGCACATTAAAATATACAACTTCATGCGCTCTAACGAGCAGTTCGCACGAAATTCTCTACAAGATGGGGCCTATTTAACATTATTCAATGGATGTAAACCTCCCAAGAATAGCAGCACGAAAATAGTAAACACATTCAGCGTTGCGGTTCATGATATAGAGCTGCATTGATTTGAAAGCTGATGGTATCTGTATATACATGAGAATCATGCAAAGCAACTCGCCCAATCGATTAACAAACTTATAATACAGCAGGGCGTTATATTTTTCTGTAATGAGTTGTTAAATATACGCTTGATGAAGATTAATATATTTTTTTTTAAATTTGTAGTCTTTATTGTATATTCTTTCTGTAGATGAAAAAAAAACGACTGTTCCCAAGTTTATAATCTTCTTGAAAAATAAAATAAAGGAAAGCCGAAATGGCCTTCGTAAGCGGGAGCATAAATCCCCCCGTAATGAAGTGTTGCATCTGGAGGAGGAAAGGAAAATAAGGAATTATTACGGTGGTTTATAAATAATAAAATTTAAAGCCTCCTTTCTGGGAAAAATAATGGGTATTTTTGAGTTGTTGTTGTGCATATTATAGTGGGTGCCCCAAGGGTCAGATTAATCTGTTTGCTTTTAAAGATAATTGTATAAAATTTAGAATACATATATTTATATTAAAAATATAATTTAATAGCGGAATGTATTGATATAATAATAATAAAGAATTTAGAAAGGTGTGAAACACGAAACTTGGAAGGCACTGTATAAAAATATAAATTTCCTGGGTATGTTGACTTTGTAAGATATAAGTAGGATATCCACATCAGCAGTCAATTCTGTAACATGGCACTTAAAAGTTAGGTGATAGAAAATTCTAGAACTCTGAAAAACGTTCCCGACAAATTCTGCGAAGGATCCAATATTAAACTAGTTTTCCCCTTCTCACTATAAACATAAGTATTTTGAGAATATAAAAGTTTTCTTGAAGTAACAGTAAAGACTACAAATATATTTAAAATGTTAGTACACTTTTAAGTCTATATAATAACATTGAGCAATAAACAAATTGCATTCAAGCATTGCTCGGTTAGCAAAATATATGCTGGTTAGTAAAAACATTACTAAAAATGTTAGTAAGAACGTTAGTAACCATCACCAAGAGCGAACTTAGAAAAATACAACCCGTACCATACTTCTTCATGAGCCAATCCTCTGGGACGGGACAGTAAGTCCCCGTGGGATCCACATCTCCTAATCGGGGCAGTTTGCTAGGACGGCCGTATTTACTCCTCCAACGGGATTGGGCCAGCTGACCTTTAACGTACATTTCACAGACATTCAGCCATCAGCATTAAAAGTTTAAAGATTCGCTTAATAAATTATCAATGCAAACAAAGCTTCACATTTATTATTAACCATGTATTATCGATCTACGTTTATTATTAAACACGCTACACAGTTTTTATAATATTGCTAAACACAATTTGTATTAAATACAATCACATAAAATATAGCAAAATAATGCAATTAATTTTTGCGGCTCGCATAAGCTGTAGCAGCAACAGCAGCAGAATATAAAACAGTGTTAATCTGAACATAAAATGGAATAAAACTTTACACCACTCTTTGTGCACCATTAAAACGAAACAAAAGCGCTGGATGAAAGAATTACGGGAAATCTATTTGTCAGCAATTTTTAACGACTCGCTCCGATTAGTAACATTCAGATTAAAAACGTGTTCTCAATTCTACACTAATTTTCAACAAAACCCATTGTTTCTGTTATTAAAATAAATTCCTGCAGTTTTCATGTACCTACCTACGTATTGAGAACCCTTTATTGGCACTTCGACTTAAATCGAATACAGGAAACAATTTAGATTATTTTCCCATTAGTGGAGATGACCAAAGTGGGCGAAATTGAATCGAAGTCGGCTGAGAGGAAACAGGATGAAATAAACGAACAGAACAAACGACGACTAGTCGACGTTGACAGGATTCAATATTACTAAAACAACGTGTTCTCCTTTGGGTTGAATATATGAGTTTCGTTCAATAAAACGTCTTTTACAGCAGGGAATTTATCTTTGTTTCCTCCACAGAAATAAATGTTTACACTGTTAAGTTTACGCCTTTGAATTTACGCCTCTGAGTTTACGCCATTGAGGATGCGTTCAATTACCCATTTAACTGATATCTCCAGATATTGATCCTGTTACATAACCTATCACATTTATAATTATGTTCTTTTTGAACAATGGGTAAGGCACCAAGAAAAGAGAACCCTTTCATATTTTTGCGAATTAAACAAGATTGGGCAGTTTAAACATGAATAATGTAACAACAAATAACCCAAAATAACCCTCACACTCTGGCAAACTAACTGAATTTGTTCTTTCCAAATTGTGTTTTAATTAGTGAATCTTTGGTTAGTTTTTGCCACTTTGCGAACCGGCAATATTTCGCGAGATTGTGTGTTGAGGTTAATTAATTACCTTCTTTGTTTCTTCAGTTTGGATCTGTTTATTTCCTTTATCTAGGGTTCCTCTAGCTCGTAGTTTAAAATATTTGGTGGAGAATAGCTTAGATTGTACACTGTCCAATAAAAGCTCAAAAATAATCAATTCCAAAGAACCACAAAACTCTTCGCTTTACAGTTGTCAAAAAAAGTTTAGATTGTTTTTTTAAAACAAAATTATCAAACAAAGCCCAACTAGATACGCGCGGTGCGAAATCAAACACTGGGTTTAGATATAATGATATAAGTAGATCTTACTTCAACTATTTATTATGTTAAATGCACAACCGCTTTCGAGTTATATACCCATCTTCAGGTGCTTACTACAAAAACATGAGTTATTAAATAAATGTAGAAATAAAATATTACTTATTGTTACTTACAGTATTAATTAGATATCAAAAATATTAAAATTCTCATATGTAATTAAATTATTGATGTAAATAACGGAGTATATTCAATTTGCAATTGTTCGTTTAAACAGTGGATATGTTGTTTTTTTAAACGATGTATTTCCATTGCTTCTAATAAACTAAGTTTAGC
>JAWQRP010005962.1:0-10175 GCA_033557875.1 Quadriops clusia | reverse complement strand
TAATTGGACTGTGAATTCCTTTCTCATATATCATATTGTTCAGCGACACAATTTAAAATACTCCAGGAAAAGAAGCCTCAAGTGAAGAAGTTGAATATGAAATATAGTTACTTCATAATAAGGTAGAACGAACATTAATTTAAAGTGAATCTACGATATGTTACGTATGGTTTGTGAATCCGAAGAAAAAGCGTAGGTGGCAAATAAATTAATCAACCTGTTCATTGTTTTTTTTGTTACATAAGTGTTACATATGTACGTTATTCTTTAAACTATAAGACTGTTGTAATAATTTATATTTCTTTCATAACTTTTATAAATTTAACGAAATCGTTGTTCAGTACCTGTATATTTATATATCCAGATATTTTAGCGATATAATTTTAATGACCTTTTGTCTATCTTAATAAAGTTTTGTTTGTTAATGGGTTTAATGGTCTAATAAATAAAAAATATTTTCGAAACCTTCATTTGTGATCACACTAAGCAAGGTCTATTGTATATAATTTCTTTCAAGTCTTCATTGCAAACATTCCGAGTGAAAGTAGAGTTTATGTATAGCCTATTTTAATACTTGATTCTAATTTATAAAGAGCTATAAACAATTTATAGAAAAGTAAAAATTTAGCGCGAAATTTAAAAATAATTACATCGTTGTTAATACGCATCTGCGATAACTTGGACAGTTGGTTTGTAGACATTATACGTATGCAAGATGTGATGTATGTTGTATGTGCTACTAGCACAGTTTAACCAACTGGTTGTACTGTGCTATTAGGTTGTTGGTATTCACTGTTTGGCATTGCCTCTTGGATGTTGAATTGCACTTTTGTATATTTGATTTTTCCTCGGCATTTTTACCCTTCGTCTCATGTTCATCTATTCTATTGGATGATATCTTTTAGCAGATCGTAGGAGGTCATGCTAAACAGGTGATACGCTACGAACAAAATGATATGATTTCAAGCATGCACATTCAAAGATAAGGGAATTTTATTTAAACTACTAGCAAACGTGCCCGTTCTTTGAACAGGTTAGAAGTGCATAACTTTTTAATAACAGTAATTAATAGAAATACATGAAAATGATGGGAAGAAACTGAAGTTACTGCTCGACCAACGTCTTTATGGCAGACGGAATTGTGTGCATTGTTGCGCACGAGTCTGATATAGGCGGAGCAAGTTATTTCTCGGCCGATCGTCTAGTCGGACGGATCACTACTTAACAAGGGTGCGAAAACCGTTGCGAGCGCTGCGAAGGACTTACTCTGTCCCTCCGAATACTTTCTCTCTAGGCGCAGGCGGTATCGACGTCTGCCATAAAGATTTGGTCGAGCAGTATAAGAAGAAATAGGAGATATATGCATTCCTTAAACAGGTTAGAAGTAAATTAAATTTATAAAAGGGGATAGCACCTAATTTTAAATTACTATCATAAATTGTGTTGTGATATTAACTTAAAAATACAGCATTTATTAAAATTAAATGAAAAAGAAATTTTTGACATAATTTGAAAGACTATTTAATCTAACTCCGTTCGAAGAACGGGTATGTTTGCTAGTATACAATAAAACAAGAATATTGCTATACAATACGCGCAAGGTTATAAGTATAACACATTTACAAATATGAATGACTGTATGAACATAGCACAAGTAAAATAATAGTTTTAACCTCTAATTGTAAGTAATTATTTGTTTTTACAGGTATAATATACGAGCTTTTAAATTAGACTTTAAAATTTGTTTAGAAGAGTTTCATCGTTTGGTTGACTATCAGAGAAATGATTTTTGTTGAAAGAACAATAAATTTTTCGTTGGGGTGGCTTTATACCTCGCTTGGCGTTTAATGTAACTTTTTTGCCTTATGAACATTAAATTATAGTTCAAAAATCACGCCAACCCTCTTATTAATTGCAATTTCAAGGAATACTCTTTATAATTCTTGATTCTTGTTGATTCTCGAGGATTACGAACAGTAAACTAAAGACGTCAGTGCAAAAATCAACTCGAGTGTTGCGAATCGAACATGTTCCATAAGAACTTGTTTGCTTCTTTTGACAAAATCTATTAAGGGTTAAAAAATGTGCGTTACGATTACTCACGGTGTATACTTACAGACAATATTGCAAACAAAATATCCCTAGGTATCCTCGTCGTTCCTAAACAATGATATTGATTTTAGGGTGACCAGTGTATTAATTATTTCTTGTATCCCCTCAAGTTGCTTTATTTGTTCTCGAGAACTAGAACCAATTATGCCATACGCTGCGAGTCCAGGCAACAATGGAAAACTTGGATAAACCGATGTTTCCATCAAATTGGTTTCTATATTTGATGTATTGAGTTACATATATTGAAGGGACTCGAGTAATGTTCTAAATGTGAACGTATAGCGGAAATTTAATGTATAGAAGAAAATAACGAAATCCATGGGTACATCACGTATTGATGTTATCTACATCTCTGTGCGCGTATTCTAACAAAACCTTTTGAAAAACAAAATTATTACTGTAGTTTAATTTGCTTATCAATGTGCTGTGTGTCCGGGCTTCCAGCGTCGAGCTCGCTCCAACTAAGGAAAGTTAGATAACACTTCCTTCCACACTTTAAATCCCTGCACCAAACTCTTCCTGCTGATTATCATAAATAAGTAATTAAATATAACACACATACAAAACAAATACTGGAGCTAAACTGCACAGGGCGAGCAAACTTGTAACTGTTTAAATTAGCACGTATCTTAACTCCACTAACATAAACATGTATATATGGGATAATGCTGAGTTTAGCCGCATTTAGTTTAGGTAGCCCCACATCCTTTATCCTTTTACATCCGCTATAATTTACTTGCAGATTTAGGTTTAGCAGCAGAAGGAGGAACAAATTTATTTATTAACGGGCGTCGCAACGAATAGGATTATTCGAGGTCAAAGTAGGCTTTAAAGAAAGAATACTCCAGATGATGATAATCAGGATTTCACATATTTATTTTTAAAAACAGGTTAACACTTTAAATTAAATTTGTTTTCTCTGGCGATGGCGATGGCATACAGTGCTTTCAATGCACAAGGGTATATGGACAAAAATCCAATCGTCATGAAAATAGCTAAATTTCATCATGACGACTTAAATGAAAGCATGATCAGTTGTTCTGCGATCCAGCTAAGGCTAAAAATTGTTTTCATATAGGCAGTAGTTTGACTGCTTTTCGGCCAGTTTTTTTTAATTTTTTTCAAATTTTGGTATAAAGATGAATATTATGTTGAATTACTTTTCATGTATATCTGGACAAGATAAAACTCCTTCCCGTTTTTTCAGCGCTCTAAGCTATTCCCGATTTTTAAGCCTTTTCAGTGAAAAACAAAAAAAATCATACTGCTTAGTGTTGCAGAAATATGCAGGAAATATTTCCAAAAACTGTTTCTTCAACAATAGACGAATAAGCCATAAAAAAATAAAAGAGGTGCTATTTGCACATTTTGAGAAAATCAAGTAGAAAATCAGCTATTGATATTATTTCTTTTTTCATATTAAGTTAATATTTTTATTTGCATAAAACAAAAAAGCAATAGAAATAAAAACAGTTTATATATAACCAATAGGTACAGAAATTTGCTTTGGAAAACGGTAACTGCTCGTTAAGGAAGCAAATCGAGTACGAATTCATTGTTGTTATTTTGACACTAAATAAAAATGCTGTTTACTAACACTGATGCTTTCGATCCCAAAGTTATAAAAATATCTTTCGTATCAACATGGTAGTTGGTGTATTTTAGTTTTCGATTATAGTCTTATCAATTACATGACGAAAATATTAAATATAAAAATATTTAGAGTTTGAATTTTTTCCACCTTCGAAACACTGTGTGGCGGTTCAATTTCCATAAAAACTGGTCCCCAAGACAGGGATGAGCACATGCAGAAATTATTTATAGCCGGCACAAAAATGACTAAAAGGCAGGTAAAAGAAAGGCAACATTTTAGCGGATTCCTCTAGGTAGATAACTGTGGAAAATGCTTTTTCTGTGCGCATAAACGTAAATATCGCCGTGAAAGAAGGAATCAGTACGAACTTACGGAGATAAAGCTGTTACCGGAGGCGAAGTTACATAAAGACAGGAGGAGAGTTTTGTAAGCGACGACGCAGGAGTAAACATGCACCTAAATCGGTTTCGTTTATGAAAATACGGAGTAAATATATGCAATAAAACGTATGAATAAAAAGTGAGGAAATGGGGCTAGTTACACAAGTGAACCAGAATGCTGCTTTCAAAGCGCCGTTTTCCTTGAATACAGTTCCTTATACTTTAATGGTGGTAACAAACAGAACTGGCGGTTCTGTAGACAGGCAACATTTGTCCCATCTTCTTAAACGACCGCCCATCTAGCTTTAGCTTCAGGGCGCTTTTTTCCTCAAGGGGGCGGACGCCGCCTGAGATAATAGGAAATTACTGGAAAATTGCATGTACTACGTAATTGCTAATATTATCGTGAATACTGTTATAAAAATTTTACTTCCCGCCACAATTTTAACCTACATGACGTAAAATGTAGTTTTTCGTACTCAGTTCAAAATTTTTGGAGGCACTAATCTCAAGATCTTTTATAAAATTGCTCTTTTATACAGCAAACACAGGAATTAGATACAAAATAGATTAAAACCCTTATTTGAATATAAAACTCACAAAGAGATATATCCGCAAAAAAATACCAGCGAGTTATCGTGTCGTAAATATTTTAATGAAAAATAATATGGTTCGAGTGCAGCAACGGCACCCATTACAAAAGATGGTATCAGCGCCAAAAATATAAAAACAAAGCGTGCTGGGTATTAATTAAGAAATACAAAGCGTTTACTACCCCAGCGTTTTATTATCGGGTTGCAAAACGGCATTTTCATATTCTGAACATAAATACTTAATGTGCCGAGGCATTTATTATTATGTAGGGGGAGGGAAAACGAAAATGTCTGCATACTGATAACAAAATGTATTCATACCTCTAAAAATTAGGACAAATTTTGAGTGGGGACACAACTTGCAAAGATTTCTTTAATCAAAATAAGTTTATAATTGAAAGACTGATGTGGAAAATCCCGTAAACACGATAGCCCGAAGAGAAAAAAATCGGTATAGAAAAAACCACAGCCCCGAAAAACTACACAAAACACAGTTCTTGTTCGGAATGATTGATAGCTGCGGGTCAAGTCTATTGTGATAGCTAAAAATTCAGCAAGTGTTCGTTTACAGTTCATTGCCGGAACAAAACCCGAAGGCTCGCGCAGAAAATTTATTACTTTTTGGAGAAATAAATAGGAAGGCAAGAAGAGAAGAAGGTTTTAAAAGCAATGACCTCATTAAAGTTGCATTTCACATTAGCTTTTAGCTAATTAGGAACGTAGGAGTAGTTCGGAGTAAGAGGATTCAAAAACGTTCGGTAGCAAATAAGCCCTTAGTTTATTTTCGTCCCGTTTAATGTAAAATTTATGTGCACAAAGTCGAACGTGAAAAGATTGAAAACATGTGACGAAGATTTGCATTGCTCTGATGGATCCATAAGTTACAGCTGAGACGTGTATTTTGTTATATAAATTGAAAATTTAATATTAACATAAACACCCCATCTTACGTAACTGCACTGAGGGTTGTAAAATAAATGTGGCCAAACCCAATTTATTGCGTTTCCTCAGAGGGTTATTTTTTATTTGCCAACTTTATCATCGCCCATATTGCTGGATGAAAAAATTCTAATAGCACATTATAAAAAAAGATACTTCATCTTTTTAACGGCTTAAGACTTTTTACGTTACCTAAATTCCCGAAGAAAAAGCTACATTTGAAAAATGCCTAAAATATTCACTCGGTTTGCAAAAATTCAAGTTACTTGCCATCACCATTTCCGGCCCATTTATTCCCTTCCCTCCATAAGAAACTTTTTGACCGCCGATAGTAAAGAAACAATTTAGGGAACTGAAAAAGTAATTTTCTGGAAGCTGGTATTGGCAGTTCTTTGAAGAAAAAAAAACAAACAGTGAGGACATTCGAGGACCTTCGAGGAAGGTCGGAAACAAACTTGCGGGCGAGCCATATTTTTATTAGCAAAGTGGTTTCTTATGAAAACTAATTACCCCGGAGTAGTCTCCGAGCAAGGAAAACATTTATCTCCACTAAAATCCTGATTACAGGCGATTAAGAAAGTTCCCGATCGCATAATTGGTTATTAATCTATTATATTTTTGCCTGGAAACTTTTCTAAACTCCAGGAGCAGTTTCGACAACCATAATGACTGTCTCCATAAATTATATTCGTAAAAATAATAAATCAAACGAGATTGTAGGCAGTGAAACGACATGCAACTTGGCGATTTTTTACAGCCCAACTTTTCCCCCTTAACTTTCAACATTTGCTTTTATTCATTTTCAAGTAATTCATCACAAAACTTGTAACTCCGGCCCGTGTTTATGGAATATAATGTGACGTCCTTTGTTGTTAATCGTGTTTCGCAGAGATATGAAGTGAATGCACGTTGGGAGCTTTATAAATTTGCTTTGTGAATAATGTAAATAAGAACGCGATATATCAACAAACTAAATGCTCTTAAACGTCGCCGCCGTTAGTTCTTCCCCGTCGCAATTCCTTTAAATCCCACGAAATTTGTCTTTCACATTTCCCAGCAAGATGGACTTATTATTTCATAAGTTGGTGCATGTAAGCAACTGATAAATTTATGATAAGCAAAATTCTAATTTGCAAGGATTTAAATGCAAAAAGTGGTCGGATTTTTGTTATGAAAATGCGAACAGTTTTGCCGCTAAAAATACGTAGTCTGCTAATAGTTAATTAATTTAAACCAGTAGCGCGACGTTCCGAGTGTTTGGTACGCTGAAAATGTACTAATCTACGGATTTATTTTGCGTTAATGGAAAATGTACCAAATGGATTAAGTTGTTCTTCCAGCGCACCATTTTCTGTAATAATGATTTATCTTAGAATAATTGCGGGCTTTATCCAAGTGCTAATGGCCATTCCGCACGCGAAAGAAAAATAATATGGATTAAAAAGAAAAACAGGGGGCGAAATTAATAAAGGTGTATGTGTGTTTATGAGGGCGTTGTAGACGCACAACAAACGTTGTGCGCTTAACGTGGCAGCACAGCATAAAATTTAATGCGGGAACGACGTTCGTTGGGGGTGATAAGTTGGGAAAATAGAATGGCGAGCCGAGCCCAAGGTAGGTATCTTCTGAATGAGGGAATGCTCACGCTCATGCAGGTCTCTGTTTATAAATTGACACGATTAAATATAAGCATCGCATAATAAACTTACCTATATTGTGTAAGAAAGTTAATGCTCCAAACCTGAAACAAAAGATAAATTTAGGACATCCATCTCCTTGTTAAAATATTACTGTTGTTACGGAAATTGTATGTGGAAAGTGCTTTAGCAAAGTGTCTCCCGTGTCTCTTACATTTATTTTGTTTAAAGACGTTGCTTTGTGATCAATGGGTTATAATATTGAAAAAATAATAAGTTAGAAATGTTGCGGGGCGCTCCTTTTTGTAAAGTACTTGAGGGACATATTAAACAATAATGAAAGAAGAAAATAACCTAAGTCATTTCCTAACGATTTTTATTTAATTTGTTTTTCAAAGTTTCATTTCGTATTATTTTCTCGAACAAAAATATAAAAAGGCGTGTCATTAAGATATTAAAAAGTTGTACGGAACACTGTGGGGTTTAGCCGGAAATTTGATTTCCTGATGAATTCGAACACAGGTATTTCAATTTTGGAGTGGAATTTTAAAAGCATTATAACAAAATGAAATAAGTAATTCAATTTGGTACATCCGTGACACACATTCCCGCACAATTTCCATAACATGAAAAATGCTTTACATAAAATGACGAACGCGACAAACCCTGACGGATTAATTTTTAACGTAGTATCATTGCTACATTTCTCAAGTCCCGCTCACTTGACAGTTTGTTTATTTCAACCGCTCTCCTCTGAAATATAAAGCCGCCTCCACTGTTTACTGATCTGAATGTTTGTGTATTTCTCCACCGATGTTTCTTAATGGATATAAGAAATTAGGATCATTTTAAAAATTGATGGCAAATTTGTGCGACCCGAAATCGTTTCTTGAATCGCGCATTTCGAGACAGTAAAAGAGCGAAGAAAGAAAAACGACGCCGTAAATAAAATGAATGTAAGAAAATTGTCCCAATTTGAATATAAAACTCCTAAAATGAAACTCGTGGATTACTGAGGGCTTTAATAGACTCAGTGGTGACGTGAACAAATCCGGCATACCAAAAACACAACAGTGAGACGTTAATAGATATGCATAATCCTGCAGCTAAACGGAGGTCCTGTGAACATTTGTAACGGGCTAGGGAACCTATCTAACTAATGGTGTATATTTAAGGGTAGCTGTGTAAATATTATACGTAATTTAAACGGAGTAAATGCATAATGGCGCTAATCACCAAGTAATAGTTTTTACGTCTTTAGATAATGCTATAGGAGTATTAGCGTTCATTAATGTTTGCTTGAAAAGGTTTTATTTACAGTAGGATAGTTTCGTTTTTA
Organism: Quadriops clusia; assembly: GCA_033557875.1. Taxonomy (NCBI): domain Eukaryota; kingdom Metazoa; phylum Arthropoda; class Insecta; order Coleoptera; family Hydrophilidae; genus Quadriops; species Quadriops clusia. The sequence continues at coordinate 1,581 of JAWQRP010005962.1, read as the reverse complement.
ACTATACGAATAATTTTTCATATTTCTGCAAAAATTTATAATAAATTTAGTGAATAATTTAATCCGATTTTGAGTGATTTTTTATACCGAAAGCGAGGGAAGCGGCCTTACTACGTTCACAGTGAGTAAATATATCTTAAAAGAATTACAATAGTTTGCCAGTTTTCCCGCCCTAAAGGAAGTGCAATAACGGAAACTCGGTTGCGTTTTTTGCGCAAGCACCAAGTGCATATTTTATAATGAAAGTTCGGAATGGCCGGGCAGAGAATGCAAAAACTAGCAGTTATAGAGCTCCATTGGAAATTGTGAAAAAGGCTTTTATGTTTTGCAGTCAGCAAAGTTGCCCAGAAATATCGCTGTTAAAATGTGAGATGCATTTGACAGGTACGATTTGTCGCGTTTCCTTATAAACTTCGGGGTAATATTGCCAACGGAACTTTCGGGCCAACTATTTACCCTGCGAAATCGGCTGACCCATTTTCCGCGGACCCGACTTGGAACAAAACTTTAAAATAAAAGATATATATTGATAAATGAACGTTATGTGTATCTAGTTATAAAGTTCGAAACAATATTGATTAAACGCCTCTTCAATATATACTTTGTAAGTTTGTGTAAGAATAGGTGTAGGTGGAGAAAGTACGCTTGGAGAATGGCGGTCCCCACATATTTTGCACAATAAGTATTTAAATTTAACGGAGCGCCTTTACTCTTTCGAGAAAAAAATGTTCATGGAGTTTCCAAGTTGGTATAATGTTCCAATTGTTCACGTGGAGGAACTTCTGAGTTCGCTCGTGTGTATACATAATAGAACCGTCGTAGATATCACTAGCAACATGTCAGAATTAAATTGAACTTGAATTTGATATCAAACTGTTCCTCGGCATTACAATATACTAAGAATTATTATACATATTATTCATGAAACTTGATTTACTGACATAAATGTTTGAAACGAGAGCACGAATTACCGATACCATTCCATATGCCCCACATTCATTATTATTATCATTGTGAAGTAATTCAACGTCAGAGTTGTTCCGAGTAAAAATTCGGAAAATACTGCACTACACACAGAGAGCAATCATTTTAAAATTCACACCACTATATAATGGTCGATTCTGAGATCTCATACGTACATAGTTCACACTTTATGAAAAATTGTGAATCAATAGGCATCATAACAAAAACATCACAAGTTTTGTAACATGAATGCCTAACTACTCCACGAATCTTATAATTTATCATCCCTCCCAATATATTCTTAGTTCTCAATTATGTCGAGGGTTTAGTGTTTCGTTTAACGAGACTTACCTCGAAATGGCACGCGTAAATCAAGTCTTCAGAGGAATAAAATATTATCGAGATGTCTATTTGTTATAATCACAGATAACCAGATAGCTCATCCCATGCGTTTCATTAGAAATGTTAAAGGTTGCATAAGCTGTAGGATATATAAATGAGAATTTCAATAAATACCAATTGCGCCTGTCCAAATATAAAAGTCGCGGAGCGACAATACCCGAAGGTCTCCGACAACTCGCATCGTGTTAAGCCGACCCAACGTCAGAATTTAAGGTC
>JAWQRP010005961.1:0-10176 GCA_033557875.1 Quadriops clusia | reverse complement strand
TGAATTAGCTTTTGAAAACTTAAGGATGGTTAATAATACCTACTTGGATTTAATCTACCAAGGCGCCATGAAATGAACAGATTAAACAATTTTGTGGAGCAAAATGCTCCTTGAAATGAGACGGAACAGACTGAGGCTCCTTGAAGAGCGGAACTAATCAGGAATTTTTAACAGAAGAAAAAAAGTAAAGAACAGAATTGCTACATATGAAGATATTAAATATAAAGAGTAGCATAGCGGCAACCAGCTATCCCGCGGTGTAATGCAATACAGGTGTTGCCTTAGACAGCGCCAGAATGTGACCTCTGACACAGTATGAAAGATCAAACTGTCAAAGTCAAAAGTAACGGCGAAGAACGGAGTCGTTACACCCCTTTTACAACTAATTGTTATTTGTTATTCACCGAATTTTATTCAAACTATAGTGCCTTTCTTGTGTCTTTTTTGACGATGTGCCAAGCAAATTTTCTTAATGACCACATGGGTCCAACCATGCCGTAAGACGAAACTGGTCACCTACCGAATAAAAGCATTTATCAGGTAGGTTCCATCTTTTCTTCTAATGGTTCCGGAACAACACACCCTTCAATCAATATTTCAATTTTTATTCTTAACTCAAAAAATCTTTTTAAAACTTTACTATGACTAGGCCATCGAGTTTTAGAAAAAAAACAATATATCTTCATCTTCTGCGTCAATTTCATCTTAAATCGATCGAAATATTTAATGTTTCGTGGCCTTATTACGAATGTAAAATTCATAACTGCAGCACAAACCGCATTTTGATGACTGAAGCAATGAAATTGCAAAGGAGAAAGCTCAAGATTTAAATTCGATATTTTTTATTAACTACTATTATTAAACCTATATTTCGTCGATGTTCAGGCGTTTTTTTGTTAGTTGATTTCTACAGGAATCAGGTCATACTGTAAGATCCGGTCCTAACCTAATGTAACCGTCAAAGTAACAAAAGTAAAACTCAGTCTGCAAATAGAGGGCGCTTACCGTCGACGATTGAGTGAAAAGTCGCCCGTTGCCACCGAAAGTGTAGAGTCTGTCTCCTTTTAAATTCCATTTTCGTGGATACCGTTTAAAATCAACAAATTGGAATTTACATTGGTTTAAATGGGGAAATTTCGGGTTTTGCGGAGCCCCAAAAGTTGACTTCCTAGGGCCCCATTGGAAAACCGTTTCTTAGTGCGCCCCTATGAATAGCGATCTACCGGCCGTCCAAATTTCAAATTTTTCCCGTGGCCGGTTTCGACTGTGCGATGATGAGTGACTATCTGGGTATCTCAGTGGATTTTCGATTTTATTAATATAGACTGGCAGACCCGTCTTTCTTCGAACGAACTTATTTATTTTTAACATTATACATTGCGAAAGAAAGGAGCTGACAAATTGCTGTACGTAATTATTAATTGAAAGTTTAGATGCAATTGCATAATTTGTAAAATCACAGAATGAACGTACAAAATAATATCAGTCCCAAAAGAATGAAGTGGTATTTATAAAGAAATCAATCCAGTATATATATATATACTACCAGTGCAGTACAGTCGACGCTTTGTTATTTCTAGTTTCACTATTTGTGAAAATAATTGAGACCATTTTCCGCCATTTAAAAATTACAATTCTTACGTATCGGTTGCAACAAAAAAGTTTGCGTTTAAGATCATTTTGATCCGCGAATAATGAAATTTTTACGCGAATAGGAGCGTCGACAGTATTTAGTTAGATACCTAACGTTTATTCTCTTGTTCGTTCTTCACCAAAGACATCACTTCCTCAAGTTTGTTGCTGTAGGTCGTTGGTACGCTCTCATCTTTAAAGCCTTTGACATCTCTTCATTTGTCTAACGGTCTAGGTCCAGGTTGTCTTCATAACTTTGGCGATGTACATACATACTTGTCAAAAGCCTTCCATAAGCGCAAACATCGTTGGCCCCCAACTTTCACCGTTGTAAACAGTTTAAAGCGTACACAAAAAAGTTAGTAATGTATCGATTATATTTGTTCTTACCTGAATAGCGTTATGAAACATGAACCGTCTGTTCTTGGTTGTCGAATACAATGAAGAACTTGAATATCATGCACAGCAAATATTGTGAAATCTCATTCGAATGTGCAAGCGCTAAACGATTATAGGTTAAAAATATGTCATTGTTAAATACCTACTGGACACAATAGATGGTGACAGAGAGGTTAGAATAGTGACAGCTCTCTGCAAGCTATTACGGTTCTTCACTTGGATAAATACGAATGTTTGTATGCACGTTACCGTGACAACTGTTTAATGAGAAAGATTCTCTTATGCGCCCCATTGGAGCGGAGCCCCCTTGAAGATCAAAATAGCCAAGATTCAGCATCCCGCCTTGTAACGTTGATCGTGCAGGATAGCGTTATTTAATGATACAATGGTTTTTGTTCACAATATCTTGCGCCCGCAATTATCCCGAGTTCAACTGAAAGAAAGTGCTCGTATTCACTGTCGATACATACCCGACTCTAGAACGTGTTTTTAAAATACCCACAGTTACCACCGTGCAATTTCTCAAATATTATAGGCACTCTATCTTCAACAGAATAAAGCCCAGCCCACGAGGCGATCTTCCTAACCTAAACTAACCGCCAAAGTGAGAAAAGTCTGGCATAGAGGGCGCTAACCGTGGTTGACGGAGTGAAAAGTCGCGTCGTTGCTATCAAAAGTGATAAGTCTGTCTCTGTCAACTCGTTTTGTTGGAATGAACCTTATGTATCACTGTAGATTTATATCGGCTCTGTCGATAATAAAGGTCGCTGATTGTGATGAGCGTCTTTTTAAGGTCTGTTCCCACAAACATGACTCGGACAGGTCGGTCACGATACGGACCGTGCCGAACAAGACTACTCTTGCGGGGTTTCAATGCTTATATGTTTTATGTGATGCTTGCATTCCCGCACATGTCGTCGGCTTGCATGCCGGACACGAACAGAGCCGAAACAAATAGTTTGTAGCTGCCGAAGCGGGACCGGTCGGTTACTTGCCGATGTGTGTGAATACTTCATTACAACCAATTCCACCTTGGATAAAGTCTCGATGCGATAAATTTACACGGTTTAATTGGAAAAATTTCGGCCTTTTTGGGATTAGTCTCTTAAAAGATTTTGTTCTAATAATTGAATTTTATCGTACTATTATCTCTCAGGTGCGCTTTAGCACTTAAAAATTAAAATAGTAATCTTCTAACTATTAAAATTTCTGTTATGTCATAAATTAATAATAATTATTTTTTGAATATTTTGCTAATGAGAGTATTTGAAGAGATTAGCAACTAAACCAATGGGTAAGAACTAATTTATTTCACATACACAATTTGTCGGCACTATACATATAATACAAAACTAATCTAAGTAAAAATTACAAAGAAAATAAAATATAACAAAAAAGAAACTCAGTCATCACTTTGAGATCTTGCATCCTCCCGCAGCGTCTTAAGTAACTTGGCCAAGTTTTTCTCATATTCCAAATGCGTTGAACAAGTTGGCTCAACATATTCTTCGTAGCTCACCCAAGTGATATTTAATTTTCTTTCTAGACTTCTGAGGGTTCTTTTGTCTTTCCTAGTGTCTTTCGGCGCCAATGCCCATAACTTTTTACTAAGATCAAATTGGCTATCATTGACCGCTTGAGCACAAATATCAATAAAGCCATTGATATCGAAGACGGTTTTGGTTGTCAATACGAAACGTTTCTTAATGACAAGAATTACAGTTGTTTGTGTCGTCACATTCATCAAACAATATTTCAAAACGGAAATGCGATCGATTACCCTGATTAACGATGCCTCAGTGGCATTCATTGCTAAAAAGATTAGATTTTCCGGTATCATTTGCAGATTATTGGTGCCGATGATCATACGAATTAATTCATCTGGCTGGATTCCTTTCTGTTTTTCTTCCTCCTGGATTCGAAGGGCGAAGAATTTAACAGCTTGAGGCGGTCCTGCCAGCAAGGATCCTTTAAACATTTCCGTTATACTTCTTTGTGTTTTACCATCTTCAATTTTATCCTCGACACTATATTTTTGAACCAATTCATCATTCCACCACTTCGTAATCAGCCACTTATTGTAGTCCTCTTGCATACGTTTTGTAATTGTCAACTTGAATAGTTCTTCGCGGTTCTCTTGAAGGAATTCCTCCAAACAAAACGTAGCAGCGTACACGAATTTTATTTGTTTTGGCAAAAGGTGGCAGTACCTGTGGGACGTTTCGACAGCATCAATGCCTCCGAAAGGTGTCCAAGAGATGAAATCGAAGAAGTTTTCTTGGAGCCCCACGGAAATGCCGCAATACATAATATCGAACCAACGAGTCAGTTCTTGTTTGATCTGCGTCACGTCTTCATGGCATTCTTTAGTTTTGTTGGTGAGGTATCTCGGAAGGTAGTCTTCGCCAAGGGTTTTTTGGACGAGGCCGATTAGTTGAGTTCTGCAATCCACTTTGCGGAAGCTACAGTACAACGGTTCACTGTCGACTTTCATCAAGTTATCGGAGAAAACTTGTCTCATGATGGCACGTCAGGAGATTTCTTCGAGAGTTGGCAAAGGAGCCAATGTGAAGATGGCCTCTTTGTTGTTGAACATTTTGTTGTAAGTACTATTTCGCGAACGTTATACTATGGTTTCTCTCGTCGTACTGTCGTTCACTAAACTGAAATAATAAGGGGTTGAGAAAATGTTTATATAAGTTTTGCTTGTAATTGTTACGAGAACGCAATTTTTCATAGTCTTGTATCTAAATGTCCTATGGGATTAACTACCTCAATACATAATAGATTCTTAGTCCTTTGGAATTTGTCGTGTCTGTTGCAAGCTTTTGTTGCAATAATTAAATTTTGTCGAATTATTATCCAGAACATGAGGTTCGGAGGAAAGCAATTAAAATTTGCCCAAGAGGACGATTTCAGTACGAACGAATCGTTCCTTAACGCATATTTAGTAAATTTGGGGGATTTCTTACATTAGCAAAGCAAATCTACCTGAAGACAACTCTGCTCTTTTAAAGTTTATTATATACAGGGTGTCCATCTACAGGGTGTCCATCTATCTTCGCATCAGAGGGGGAGGCTCTTAAGGTTGAAATTCGCTTAATGCAACTGCATATTGTGTCTAGAGAAACCCAGCCTCTAAAGGAAATCGTAAATAATAGGTGTCCATCGTTCAGGCAAAACTTAAACAGCACGTATCATTGGGGTGGCCAACCGTAATATATTACGTTAGCCTGGGGCCAATGCGACGGTAATAGTGGAATGATTGACCATGTAACTCTATCTATCTCTTATTAATTTAAGTTTATTGATTATGTATTAATATTATCTATTTTTATTTTCAATTTATATTTATATTTTTGGCTTTACTTATAATCATTTATACATATGATGTTGGTGCACCGCCACCTATAAATAAACATAACAGGTCAGTAGGAATGATTTAAAGTTAGGTCACCCCTGGTGGCCCTTGGTTTGTGTCACGAAACTAACTCAAATAAAAATGTTAGTATAATAATATTATTACAGTATTTATTGACAACCTTACAATTATATTATTGAATTAGAATTGTACTATTTATTATTGTCTTTTTGTCATCATCATAACGTACAGATAAAGTAAGGCGTGTTTGCACAAATAATATTTTTCATGTAAATGTATTGTTTTAAAAACGTAGTGATAACATCGAAAAGAAAATTAAATGTCTGCCTAGTGAAGTATTGGAAATAGTAACTTTGAGAAAATTGAAAATGTAATAAGAATAAATTACACTCCTGAGGAAGCAACAAATTAATATTTACACAATGTCGATGAAATGAAATAACAAAAAAATAAATACTGTAATAATGCTTCTATTTATAAATTATGAATATCACAAGAAAACTTTAAATACCCAAGGGACTACAAGGGAAAATTAAATTGATTAGAAACAAACAATTGAAGAATAAGAAATGTTTCATTTATTTAATATAACAAATAATATAATAATAATAATAATCTTTATTTCCCAATGTAATATTAACAAAAACAAAATCCATAATAAAATACAAAAAAAATTACGAATGTATCTACCTACTACAAAAAAGATTCTTAAATGTTATAATAAAAATATCGTCTGTACATATTTACAAAAAAATATAAACAAAAAATAACTTTAAAGTTTATTCTTTTTTCACTTCGTATTCAAAACGGTCGCCATATTTTGCCGAACAATATCCTAAACGATCGTAAAATTCTTGACGGGTATTCCTTAATATATTGGGAGTAATTGTGGCCACAATTTCCGCAATTTTATGCCTTAATTCGGTCAAATTTTGGGGCATATTTGTTGGGGTGTAAAGTCTCTCCTGAATAAATCCCCATAAAAAAAATCCAGGGGAGTTAAATCGTGTGATTTAGCAGGCCATTCGATGGGACCATGTTTTCCCAAATACTTATTGGGGAACGTTTCCTCGAGGAAATTCAAAACATTTGCGGTTCCATGTGATGAACAACCATCTTGCTGGAACCATACATTCTCTAAATCTCGTCTTTGAATTTCGGGTACTACAAAATTTCTTAATAATTCCAAATATTTCTGTCCGTTGAGGTTGCCTTGAATTTCATACGGACCAATAATTTCGTCGCCCAAAATTCCAGCCCATAAATTAACTTTTTCCCTTTTGTTTGGGTAATGTATTTGTCCGAGTTCTTCGTTCCTTGCAGAAGCCCAATATTTACAATTTTGTTTGTTAATGGGGCCTGTAACACTAAAAGATGCTTCATCACTGAATAAGATGGAATGTACAAAGTTGGGTTGTTCATTAATTTTGTTCATCATGACGTCACAAAAGTCCATCCTTTTCGTGCGGTCGTGCACAGTAAGTTCACTGACTCTGCAGCATTTAAATGATTTTAATTTGTGTTTTTTCAAAATAACATGAGCGGTCGACTTTGGAATAGTTAATTCACTCTCGATGGTACGTAAACTGATTCGCGGGTTTGCAGCGACGGAATCCAAAACAGTGATTTCTCTAAAATTATCTCTTCTCTGTAGAACACGTCGTTTTCTGGTAACTGAACCTGTTTAGCACACTCAGCGTCACTATAGCAGTATGAAATCATGTTCACCACAGACACTTCACGAAAGCGAAAAAAGAAACAAACAAAATATTTTCAACCAAAGGTGATACTTTTATAGGGAGTAAAAAGGCCGAATGCTCGTAGAAATAATTGGGAAAATCCCAAACAACATATGGTTTGAAATTTCTTACCACCATAAAACTTTGGGAAAATTCCAGAAAACTACATATGTACTGCATACGGCAACAATTGTCTGAGGGTTGTAAAAAAACATTCTTCCACTAATTTGATTTTTACTACTGGTGACCGGTTTCGGGTATCCCCATAGTCAATACGATTTTTTACAACCCTCAATAATGCATGGATCATTAATCAATAGAGTTTGATCTTTCATGAGTACATACAGTATGAATGACTACATGTAGAGAAATATGGAGTAGTCTCCACTTTCTCGCATATTTCTAAGGTGTACTAGACAAAATAAGATAGATTTCATATTAGAATTCAGAGCGATTTTTTAATAAATTGGAGATTATATATACATATGATATTAAAAAAATTGTTCGAAAAGACCACTTCCGGTTGGGCAATTTGATATTTGTAAGTTTTTAGTTATTCCTAAAACTTGTACAAAATTTGAAACAAAAGGGCACTTTACTTGAAAGAGTTTCACTTCCGTTTCAGGTAAACTACCACTTCCGGTTATCCGAATAAATCCAAAAGTGATACGAGTTTGCTTTTCAGCTAAAATGACTACATACCAAATTTCATTGATCTAGCTCAAGGCGTTTTTGACTTATCATGTTTACACACACTCACACACACACATACAGACAGACATAAAACCAAAAAAGGGTAAAATCGATTCGGGGGCACTCAAAACATCGAGATTCATTAAAATCTCAAAACAGGTTTTTTTCGCATGATGACTATACTTTCTCTGCGAAAAAGTAAATATGAAATTTTAAAAGTATGTGAAAATAGTAATGAAATGTTAAACTGCTGGTATTTTTGTTTACTTTGCATTCGTACGGTAACAGTAACAATTTAGTGAAGTGGGATCCAAACTCAAAGTGCAAATGTTACATTTCCTACTGAAAAATTATTCGTACTCACGCCTTTCGAATGATACGGAATGAAGATTTAACATGATGGTGTAATTTCATTCGTAAGTACGTCTGTCACGTTTATAACGTAAAATACGACTAATAGATTCGTAATACTACAGTATATTTTTCTAAGTCCCGATTTTACAAACGACAGTTAGCTTTCAGTTAGTTAGCGAACCAATCAACTATCAGAAAATTATAAAATAGCGATAACTGATTGGTTAGCTAACGAACTGAAAGATAACTGTCGTTTGCAAAATCGGGCCTAAGGCTATGGTTTCAGTGGATGCGTATTCTGACGAACCATCGATCTGACGAATCTGTCAGAACTAACAAAGTATGCAATTGTCACGGGAGTAGTTGCGGAAGCGACCGCAACCATCGTAACCACTCTCATGACAATTGTATACTTTGATTGTTCTGACGGATTCGTCAGATCGATTGTTCGTCAGAATACGCATCCACTATAACTATAACTTTAGGCACAGTGCACACTGCTTGACACCAGTTTCATGACACGTGATTGATATAATGAGTTTTCTTAGTTTGTGGCATTTTTTGTAATTGTTACGATCAATAAATTTATCAAATGAAGAAATAGAGGGTTGGATTTTCTATAAACACGAAATTTCCTGTTATCCGCACCGAGTTCCGAAGCTATAAAATAGCAAGTGCACTCTCGGGGGAAATTTGGTGGATGAACCCAATACTGCCTCTTCTTTTGTATTCTTCTACCACTGTAAAATTAACACAACTTTGTCTGAGGACATGATGAAACTCGTTTCATTTGGTTTCATGAAACGTATTTCACGAAACCAAAATGATAGGTTTCTTTGAAACAAAGTTTCATGAGGTTTCTTGTTTAGGCCAATTACAGACGCCAGAGATTAGGACTACGGCTTCTGGAAATTTAGCCAATGTCAGGATTTATATTTTCTTGACAATTCAGCTTTGATTAGTATGTTTTGTTTGGAGGTTAGGTGTCAGTGTCAACTTTTTTTAACTAAAATGTCAATCGAACACCCTTTGCGCACTGAAACATCAAACTAGTATCATAATATGGGTTTCACGAAACTATAGTTTCTGAAACCAGTTTCTTCAATGTGCACTGCGCCTTAGTGTACATAGACCTGATAACGTCCGGAAGGGTGAACCGGTTGCTTAACCTAGAGAATAATAAAATAAAAGTCAAGAACGTACATTATTAGTTTAATTTAGTTTAAATCATTTAAAACTGCAAATTAATGTAATTTGTTAATCAAAATTTAAATTTAAACCCTTAAAGAAGCCAAAAATTTATGGGGAAACGTATGTATGTAATAGGGAAATAAAAACGACGTAACCTATTTTTTACTATTATTTATGGAAGCCAATCTAAGAATTCTAAACCGTAATTACGGTACTTATTTATATCACACTTGAATGTTACTTCTTAATATCAGGTGTCAATTTCAACATCATAAAGTGCCTTTTATGGAGTACCGCAGGCCGATCACCGAACCTGTCATGCCGGGCACGGACACGACCGAGCAAAGACTCGATCCAATCCAACGGCTGCCGAATCAAAAACGGCCGGTTACCTGCCTGTGTGTGTGTGTGTGTGTTTGTGAATAGAAAATCTGTTAAATATTTATCTATTGGACGTCGAAGGAACTGTGCAGTGGACCACATGTCTAATTTTGAGCAACATAGACCAATACATACAATACACTAAGATTTATGACCGTGTTGACCATTCTTTTTAGACACACCCTTAGCTCGCATCAACCTTAAGCGTAACAATGGATTGAGGTGAAGATAAATGGACACCCTGTATACCCGACTGGCCGGTTTAGCGGTCTAAACACAGGTACAGTCGGACCAGATCTTTATGACAGTCGTCGATACGGCCTGCGCAGAGAGAGAAAGTATTCGGAGGGACAGAGTTAACCGTTCGCTAGCGCTCACAATACAATATACGAATGAAATCTTATC
>JAWQRP010005960.1:0-10177 GCA_033557875.1 Quadriops clusia | reverse complement strand
CACCGGACTGAAATTATAGCGGGAACGAGAACGATGACGGAAAGGAAAATAAAGTAAAATAAAATTTAAAAAAATAATAAAATTAAATTAAAGTAAATAAAGGAATAGTACAGGACAGGACGAGACGGGGTCAAACAGGAAAGGCATTAAGAGTTAGAAGAAGTTAAGAAGAAGAAAATCAAATATGTCATCTATTTAAAGACAGGCACACCTATTCTTCTTATTCTAACAATGTGTTTGATTATTTTCCACTGTCTCCATGTACATTTCACACACGTCCCTTTTAAAAAGACCATTTACCCAAAAGTTCGTTCGAAGAACGACGGGTCTGCTAGTATATATATATTTTTTGAATATGTTGCACCTAAACCTACTATTGAACGAAATCTGTGTAGTTAACTTTGGTTTTCAAGAACTCTAGCGCTAAAAAAATTGTCGTGAAAAACGTTTTACTTTTGTTCCCGTGATAATGCGACCTACTCCATGACGTTGTTGGGTTCCACATTTATTGATACTGGTTTTCCTTCAATTACGTATCATTGCCTCAGATGAAACAGGTAACATCTGCATTATGTCTTCGATGGTAGATAATCGCGAACACTTTCACGTTTGTATTTGCCATCTTTGTTAATTGCTGTGCATCTTCGGACATCTGCTCAATGGCAGCAATGCATTTTCAATAATTTCTTCTCCGCGGTGGAGAAGTTTGTATAGCTACTTTTTTTTTGTTTGGGACATAAAATACTACCCATACAAATGAAAATACAACTGGGCTACATTAATTTCATATATCAGATGTCTTTAAAACAATGCCTAGATAGCGAATTGAATTTTTATTACTAATAATTAATATAAAAGATGTTAAAGAGCGACGAGTAGTGGCCATTTGTGGTCCTAAATCCAATTTTTTGTTACAGTTACCAAATCTTGAAATTCATCTATAAACGATATTCCTTTTTGCGAGGTATTAAATACCCCAGTCGGATGTGAATACACGTATGTACATTTATAATGCACTGCTAGTATTAATTGAATATACACAATATTTGTTACTTACTCCGATAGATTTAGGGGGTTAACTTGTTACACACATCCTTACAACTTACAACTAAAGTGTCATATGTAACTACGTCAAACGTTTTGACGTTTGCAAATAATTTTTGTTTTTCTTCTAAAAGTGTTTCAGTTGGCGTCAATGAAGGCGGACATCTTAATCAAGTTGTCAATTTGAAACATCATTATTAAGTTTAATTGTTAATGTTTTCGTAATAAAAAATTCAAGAAAGACTGGTGCAAATTAATCAGAGTCGCACAGAAAGAATTCCAATGATATTTCAAAGAAGTCCATCGACATCCTTTAGAATTTAAACAAATGCCGTAAGTAACATTAACCCTCATGTATCTAACTTGTATACGGTTACACACTTATTCTTTCCCGTTTAACCTACAAAGTATTCATATCCATGATATGTGTCATATGCACCTATTCAAAATACTCAATCAATACGTACATGGAGACTCCAAATAATAAAAAAAATAATTTTTGGATATCCTTTTTTTACATTTGCAAGCTCGCTCATTTGCTTGAGATTGGTACCAAAGATGTTACAATTTAGAGATGGAGTAGTCATCAGATAGATATCTACTTTTGTATTTAAATGTAATTAATATTGCATGTCAAGTCGTGCAGTAAAATAAAGTTTGTGGAAAATACATAAATATATTATTATTTTATTATCAGATCCAAAATAAAATTAATTGTTCGTTTCTAAATCTTAATTTTAAAGATCAGCAATGGTTAGACGATTATGGTGTCATACACTATCATATTATAGAGTTATTGTCAGTTATTATTATAAAGTGCCATTGTATCCTCATTTGAAAGTTATTTGAAATTTAGTTTTTCACTTCCATATATTACATTAGAGTGTCTAGAAGCGTGTTTAATTATTGTATTGTCAAGTCATTATTGTCAATCAATTTCTGCGAAATTTTCACCTGCTTTTAGATTATCAAAATAACAAGATTTTTTTCTCATAGTTCTTCCCTAAGTAACAAATCAGTTGCAAATCGCCCTTCTTTTACCTTATTGACTTATGAAGAAGTCTGGATTTCTATCTACTCTATTACAAGTATGGGTACCCTTTTAAATTTTTTTGGGTGCCTAACTCTTTTCATTCTTCCAGTAAACGGTTTTGCTACAATAGCAAATAGTTTCTACGATAAAATGCTATTTTAATATGACATTTAAATAATTTAATTTTCCACTTACGTACCCACTTGATATGAGTAGTATCGTAATATAAAAAAATCTTCCTCGACTTACGATGTAGGTATAAAATATTATTAATGTACCTGTACATTCCCTACGAATACTATATCTTTACAAGCGTAGAACCACAATCTGTTCAAAATACCATACGTGAACTAATGCAAACTGTATGAATTTCTATGTCCATATTTATACATTTGTACGTATATGTACGTACAACCAAAAAAATGTAATAAACTACAAGAACTTAATAGGAATAAGCGCTAAATTATAATAATTAAGGATATTGCATATGGACATATCATTACAACAAACCTTTATGATTTGCTCCTCTATAAGGAAACTCTAGCATAGCTAAAACGTGCATAATGAGTAGAATTCAACGCCGCCACTTGACAATGACATTATTCTTTCCACAAGTGGATATATTATATAGATCAAATTGATTCGCGAATCAGCATGAGATAATTTGCTGAATTTCAAAGCGAGGAGAAAGTATATCTGGCGGCTCGCATAACTCATCATATGTGCAAGTTTCATATCAACACCGATGAAATAGCTTCGAGGTGGCATAATAAACAATACATGGCATAAAAATTATTTATAAGCCAACAAAAGGAGTTAGAATTAATGAGGGGCCGTTAATAAAAAAATTATTGCCTTTTCATCTAGCTAAGGCTGGGCCGAGCAATCAGATTACATTAAAACCTATTTAGTTATTTATTAGTAGCAACCAGTCAGTAGATTCCAAATAACAGTTTTGAAGATTGTCCCATCGACATACCTCGTGTAGGTGGTAGTGTTGTGTAACCAGATTGAGCAACGGAAAGTATGCCAATATGTTAATTTTGAACATTTTAACTATCAGGTAAAAGATTAGATAGGTGCAAAAACGGTGTGCGAATTATTTATATATTCAACTGTACACTAATTTACAATGAATAGGAAATTATGAGTCAATTTGCGTAGAAGTCGTTTACTGACATGTTATAAATGGTACTGCTTTATGTGAGCGTCGTTAATAATGAACAACAAAATACAGGAAATGGATAGTCGGGTCAAATGCTATTACCTACTCATCAAAGTACTTAATATATTTTAATGAATATTGAAAGGAAGTGAATCATAATAATAATAATTCTATTATATTAATTATACTCTTCTTTCACACGAAAGGTTTCCGTTTCTTCCAATTGTATAAAATAATTTAATGTTTAGAATTAATGCCATTCAATGAGGTATCACAATTTCTGCTAACGATGAAGTTTTGCTCTTGAATGGCATAAGTGTCTTAAAATTCATTTAATGTAGAACATTGTTTAAATTAAAGTTCCTCAATTCCGTTACAAAAATTATTGTGACATTTTCTGAAAAAAATAATTTATCAAGTTTCCATGATATTTTCAATGTTTTTTTATACTATAAGTAACAGAGCATTAACAATTTTTTTTCTAATGGAATTTGTTCTCTTTCGGCTAATATCCAGATATATATGTATTATAGCTGTGTCTTCCCATCTGATTGACATGGCGAATTACAGAAAAATACAAGTATGTTATTTGTCGTGACGTGCTGAAAGGAAACTTGTTGGTGCAATTTACATTTACGATGAAGCTAGATGTTTTTCTCTAATGGTCGATTGACACACTTGACGAATTCCTGTTTTCCAAAACACTTTCTTATGAATTTTTTCCTGGTTCAAATTATAGATTCCATTCTAAGTAGGAAATAAGTGGCTTCTCGAATACCACTTCTGATATTTACTGAAAATGCAGGTGACTACCTATTTTTAGTACAGCATATAACAGTATCCGAGCAGTATAGATTTCAATGTAAACCGCTAATTACCATTGCCAAACGAGGAATAGGTACCTTTATGCAATGACCGATTTAAAAAGTTTTCAAATTCAATCTGAACAGACATTCATTTTCATCAATTATCCGAATCGCCTATTTTACGACTACTAATGCTTACCAGGAGCTACAATTTCATATTCACAAATAAGATTTCTGAGGTAATTGCTTTGGGGAAACTTTCATGAAATGTTGTAAAACAGATGATAATTTGAATAGAGTGTATGATTAGCAATTGCAAACACAAATTTGATAGCGTTCGCCCGGTGTACTTTCTATGTAATATTTTAATTGAGAAAGTTGCTGGAAAATAAGATGCCGACCTGTAATACATAGCGATGTCCTAAGGCTTCATTGCATGTAATATGCAAGGTCCAGTTCACGTTCTTGGCCAGATTGCGTGTCAGATAATGATCAAAAGAAACGAATATATGAAATATTTTGTTGTAGCCTGAGGTTCGTACATAATGTTCATCATTATTGCTCAGCCATCTCTCGGTTAGTCCTTGCTCTGATAAATTGTGAATACACACTGAATAATGTACGCAAATTTCAAAATTACGGGACTGCCGCCTACGTTGAATTATTAAGGACGAATTAAGGAGACAATACTAATTGAAGTTTATCTTAAATAAATCTGTCGGATTTGTTTGCAAGAATTACACAGGTTGTATTATAATAGAAAAATTGGAAGTTGCTTATTTACAAAAAAAAACATCCTTTTTTTGTTGACGAAATAATTCTATTTTGAATGCAAGTAAAAGTTTCAAAACTTGTGTTTCACAGTAGGTAATTGTGGCACCTAATTCCGTTTTTGCCAAAGAACTTTATAAGCTAAATTAGAAGTAACATTATCAACAATTACAGTGATAGAAAAAATATTGTGCTACCCAAATGATTCTTCCACATCTCACATGATCGAGCACAGGAAATCGAATTAACAAAAGATCCTTTGAGTGAATTTTCTCCACTGAGCATCTCATTATATGTTGATTAAACTTGGTTATAACTTCACATGGCACATCCGCATGGCTAAAATTATAAGTTCTTCAGGCTATCGCCCGTGAGTCGATGTATGAAACTTTAAGCGCTATATCGCACCAAGTGAAAGGATTCATCCGCAATAGCATCCTCGGTGATCAATAAAAAATTACTTTATTGTCAGGTGAAAGCAACCACCTTGTGTGTAGGTGAATGAATATGCACTTATGGCGAGGTTTATTGGGATTAAGTATCTCGAAAAAAGTTGACAAAGGAATCCCGATATAATATAGCACGTACACACTAAAGTGTGGCTTATGCGTTTGAGGAAAGATGAACAGCTTAATTATTGTTCAAAGGTAAACTTTCTACCTGTACTTTTAGTCCGTGCTATTCGGCTCTGCAAACAAATTTGAGAGACTATCAAAGTACTTATTAACAAGACAATTTCTTGGTTACAAGGAATAATATTTTTACTTGGAAATTAATAAATAATTGTAAGTTAAGTTTTATCTACTAAAAAATATAAGCACTTGATAACTTTCACGTCGTTTAAGCGGGACGTGTTTTGATTCTTTTTGTTGAAGAGTGGTTGTTATAATTTTTACCAGTGGTTTACACTCGCACGTCCAGTTTAAGTTCGAGCTTGTAGCATTTTATTACCTCACATATTCATGTCGCTATTAAATGTCGACTGAAAGTGAAATTTTCAGAACGTCCTCAATTGAGGATGCCTTAATTGCAGTGCATTCCTTATGAGTAAGCTGTCAATACAATTTCCATCATTATGTCGAAGAAATGCGTTGTTTAAGTTCCAATTTGGACGTAAATATTGTTACTTCAGCTCAACATGTGTCCAACAATAAGTTCTCATCTTTTTATTGTCTGGTCAAACTCGAGAGAAAATGAAAGGATCCATTCATCAGGGTGTTGTATTTTATCACATAAGCGTGCGGATAAACCTTTACAAGAATGACTGTTTTACGCAATTCTTTTATATCATCTAAGTACAGTAAAGTTATGTAATTAAAGTACAAGAAGTATTATTGGGTATCGCGATCAAATCTTTCCAATCACGAGAAGAATAGTGTTAAGCAACTCATAATTTATTCATTGCCGTAACTATTTTTATTTCTTACATGATCCTACGAAACATAGACGATTAAGTCATCTGCGCCTTTAAAGTTTTATTTATGTTTTAATCTTACAATTTCGAACTCTCCATACCATCGAAGCTTTGTAGCAGGCAGTTACAAATTAACTTTGTATTAGTTACCTATTTAACATCCTTTTATGGGAAATGTCATCAAAACCTAATATCTCATCGCATAACATACACACATATATACGCTGATCACTGATTCTACAAACTGAAAACCTAAAGAGAAATCTGCCTATTGTATCGATTATTAATTGTTATTAAATAAGGAAACGAAGAATTGGTAATTAGACTTTATTATTTCCTTACGTGAGATTGCATACTATTGTACTATTTTTTAGCATCTTGGCAATAGAAAAGAAAGTGCATCATGTAAAAGGTTCTTCATAAGGAACAGTTACAATAATCGTCCTCCAGTGAAGCAGTAATTTATCAATCGTTCGCCTTAACATCACAAACCAAACACACAATTACAAACAATTCAATGGCAGTTGAACAAACGAAGGCGCGTGCCTTAAAACTATAAAGTCAGACATAAAGTTGCTAAGAATTCGTTATAGCAGTAATTAAGAAATTTCGCGGCTATTACCATCATTATATTCTCATTTAGAATTGAATTCAATTTTCCGCATCCTCTTGCAATTAACAAGCATAAATTAGCAATACCGGACGAAAAAATTAAATCCCCTCTACGAGAACTGAAAATTTTTATAAATGTTTTGATGGGTTTTATGTTGCCATTAACGGCGCCTTCCCTCGGAGGTATCGTATAAATTACAACTAATAATGGAAAATTTCTTATGTAGACAGAAAGCTTCTTATAGTATGGGTACATGAATTATTCATTGCATATGTCAACAACAGATTCCAACAGGTTATATCATTCTTCCGTTGTTACTGATATAACTTTAAACTGTTTGTGATAATTTGCATAATGCCTTATTAAATTCGGCACCGGATAAATATTTGCTGTTGCTTTTATAAAAAAAAACAGAAGATTATGATTATTTATTAGTTCTTGATTGCGATTAAATTAATTTCAACGTAATATTATGCACAAAAATATTTGAGGATAAAACTAGGTGATACCCTTTTGTAAAATAATTTACTATTGCTCTGCAATTAATCATGTAAAACTAGTATGCGAACCATAGTAGTAAAAATAAATATCATACCTTTGAAGAATTAGTATTTGATACAAATTCTGACCAAATATTGGATTGCTAGTCATAATGCAATACAAACTTGAAGAAATGAAATTTCCACGATACAAAATCATGTATACTGCCCTTCAGTTTTCACAACAGATCAATCACTTACAAGACATTAACGACCTTCATTTTAAATGGACTTCCCACCTAGCTGTCACAATAAACACGCTACTTTTGCAATTCGTCGACTGTGCAAATCGATGTTATGTTTGTCCAGAAGCTTTATTCTGTTTATCATCCATACAACTTGCAACTACTGAAGAACTGCTGTAATAAACAAGTAATTAGTTTTGTATCACTAAACTATATTATTTCTAATTTACACATGAAGGTACATTAGTCTAAAATTTTTGTCGAATTAGTTTCGGACTATAAATCGCGAAAGTATAGTTTGAGAATGCTTAGTTTCCTTATCTATTCACGAATATGCTAATGCCAATTTGTATTTCCGAATGCGAACAAAATAGTTTTTGCTTTCAAAATTAGAATTGCCCAAGAAATACAATTTCACGGAGTTGCTACATTTCGCTGTAGGTTAAGGTTATTAACACTAATATTGTTAAAGTTCAATCCCATGGCAGTCTAGGGGAAAGTATTCACCAACCCATAAATTTCCGTACGTTGTTCTCTCATAGATATTATCGTACAGGAAATATCACGATGTAGCGTTGTCGTGAGCTTAAGGCTTGGACGTTAAGAAGAGGAAACATTCACGATTAAATAATAATTGTTTATGCTGCTTTTGTTGTAAAGCTTGTAACGTTTTGTAACTGTCTCCAGCATCTCTATAGTACAATTAATTGAAGTATTCAAAATATTACGATAACCAATTTTAATATCTAGCATTTTCCACGCGTAAAGTACTCTCTATATTTTTTTTATTTATTTATTCAATTATCGTCGTTCCAAACACATGTAATGTTTGAAGATTGTGTCTAAATGCTCCCCTAATGCCTTAAACATATGTATTCTTTCATCAATGGAAAGCACTGTAAAGTTGGTTGCCATCTTTGAAAGAGAATTTTATTTATTATCTTCTGACATCACTATAAACTGTGGGTATAACTATATCTGTGGTATAACGTATAAAGGATCATATAGAGTGTCCGACTTTGTTAGAGAAATTCTTAGGAAAACGCACCAGGATATCAGTCTCGTAGTTATGCAACTAAATATCCTCTCGTGTTAGAAAGAAGTATCTAATAGTAATTTCATACTTGTAAAATGTAACAAACACACCCACAAATAAGAATATTTTAGATTTCATTTTAAAAACAAATATTATAATTAATTTATTATATTTTTGGTATTTAAGTTATGTATATGATAATGTACTCATTTTTCTTATTATTAACGTTTCTTTCTATAGCGCTGTCAATTTAGGTAATTTTTTTTTAAACATTAAACAATTCTTCATTTTCAAAAGTATATTTACACCTTCCTATGATTCTTGTTGCTAGTTTTCAAACTTTATGTAAATTACAAACTGTTAAGTTTCTGAAAGAATATTGTGTATTTTTGAAATATATTCCTATATGTAGTTATATTTCAGAAATTTGACTCTAGTTAAGCGTTTATCCTCGTCGTAGAAATCGGTTTGTTCATTTATACTCTACAATTCAAAGATGTCATTTTGGTTGCATAACTTACATTGCTACATGTTTAGTTGTTTGATTAAATTACAAAGGTGTATACCTACCATGTCATAAGATATACAGTCAGCCAAGAAATAGACTATACATCTTTATGAATGTCTAGATGCCTAATAGCGTAGGGGTTATATATTTTAATTTTTGGCCGGCCCCGTAACCCCTTATAACATGTATCGAATAGTTTATAGTACCTCATCCCTTTTTTCTTACTAATTTGTAAGATATTATTATTTTTGCTGTACATATTTCCTATTCGTTAATGACTCGTTTTTTTTCCTTTTTACTGCAACTTGTCAATCCGTGAAATTATCTCGTTGCGTGCCTCTTCTTGCTGGCACCTACTCGTTGCCCAGTTTAGCTCAGAGACTGAGCCGTGGATTTTCAATTTAAATATCGTGCCAACTTGCGGTAGCAACCAATTTTTAATAAATCCTAAAACCTAAAACAATTAATTTTAGAATTGTAAAAACAATGAAAACGAAATACCATGATACACTAATCATGAAGCTTATACTGTCTTTTATTGTATTAATCGATTTGTTTAGTACTCAATATTGGAATATTTTGCGTCTCTCCAATGTTCGATACTTAAATTTAAATTCAATTTTAATTTCTTATAGTTCTCTCATTGATGTCTTGTGCCTCGAATGCATAAATCTTTACCGTTTGGTAATTTGAGCTAATTGTGTTAAATACCTGTATGCCATATTTCTCTCCTTGGCAAGATTATACCATAATATACCGAAAAATACAAAACAAATTTTTTTCCAACAATTAGTAACTAAAATCGGTAAATTCAGGTTTAACAATTAATAACAAAATTTAGTTTGTGGTGATTTGAAAACATTTTTATTGTGTATTTAATACGTGTGGACATTAAATATATTATTAAATATTGATAGTAATGGGCGTAAGGTCTAATAAATATATATTTAAATATTTATTACTTACTTATTTTATTTATTATTTTATCAATTAAAATAAGAAGATATTACATGATTTTATTTGTCAAGTAAGAAATTTCATATTATATTAATACTAGATTATA
>JAWQRP010005959.1:0-10178 GCA_033557875.1 Quadriops clusia | reverse complement strand
TTTAACGCACCATTATATGGATGAATTAGTAACCACTTAAAAAGAGATGAAAATTGGATTGTAGCTAACTACAAAAGAGGAATTTAAATTTGACAAAATCCTCATACTACTACCATTCGCTTTTAAATATGAATATCAAATATGCGGCCACTATTTAAGAGAAGAAACAAATTCTGCACCATTAGAAAACTTCAATAACTTTTCAAAACACCTATGTTGTTGTAAAATGAAAAGGAAATATCAAGCTATAAATATTGTTTCACTAGTGTATTTAGAATAAGAGGAATTCTGAAAACATGATTAAATAGAATTTCGTTTGGGTAAATACTTGATGATAACCAATATAAAATCTAAAATAGAGAATATAGTGAACATATTTATGAGGAAGACCACTACGTTTCGTCATAAATAGTGGGTTTTGACCCGATCCATTATACTTTTACTGAGAATCCTATGATGCCAGCAACCAAAACTTGTTTAGATGAAGGTCAACTTCGGAAATTACAACGGCTGGGATTTCTCGACTCTCAATAACGTGAGTCAGAGAGGTCTTCCTGATTTTATAATAATTTTATAACATTTTGATGACAAAACTATTTGTTTTTTCAGAAACAAACTATTTCTCTATTATCAACAAAATTTTAACTAGAAAATAAGAAACAAAGCAACTATATTCGCTCAAAGTTTACTTTTACCGCTATCGTTTCTAATGAGACCCATCTAGAAACGCGATAAAAATAACAAAGGTTAAAACTTGTAAGTGTTTGGCAAATAAAATTATGTTTCTATTGACAATCAAATTCGAACATGAATAAACAAAATTAATGTTACTTCAGTAGTTAAATTAAGAACTTTTGTCTGTATTATATTACGAAATGTTTCCTTTTATTATTTTCATTTATTATTATATCGCATTGCATTATTATTGCTATATTATGTAAACATGATGTTTAAGATAAGGAATATAATATTAATTATGTACTGGATTAAATATAATAAACAAATTTTTCATCAAAAAATATTCATATTTATGTAATTCATCAAATATCCAGTTTTATTTCACCATTTACCGCTTTATTTGTTATCAAATTATAAAATCAATGAAATCTCATTCACGTGATCGCAATTATTATTTAATATAAATGCAAATAAATAGTTTTAATTTTATAGATTAGATTATTAGTTTTATTGAAAGTTAGTCAACATTACCCAATTGCAATTATTAAAACTAATAAACATTTATAATTTTTAAACACATCTGAGATGTTTAGATCTTTAGATATAAACAGTTTTGTTTATTAAAAACATAATTTATAAAAACTGGGCAACTTTTCATATATGAGAAGTACTAAAAAGCAGTGGTCTTTAACCTTTTACCAAGTGCAGTAACATTTCTGAATAAAAAATTATTATTTATAACTTGGGAGAATGGGTCTATATTGGTCTACATTTTTTAGAATAATGCTATTTAAAAATATTTTTTTTATTAAAATTATCTTTTTGTTATCAGTATTAAAAATAATAATGAAAATAATTAAATTGAGGATGCTTTTTTAAGGTATACTGGTGAAATAAATTTTGATTGTTATAAGTTATCAAAGTATAATTCTTGTAATTATATAAAAATATTTTATAAATTCCTAAATTTTCAGGGTTGAAGACCACTGAAATAGGGAGGAGCCATAGAGAATCTAATTAATTTGGATACTAAAATTGAAAATTTTATATTATAGTTTTATTTATTTATTTTTTGTTATAGAATGGGCAAAATGACGTCGTGGCTGAAATGGATGTTTGGGCGCAAATCTACAAAAAAAGTAAGTGAATACCTCTGTACGTTTTGCTCTCCGTTGGGTATCCTACGCAGCTTCCGCTTCTTCAGTATCTTGACGGCACGCCTGCACAGCGTCTCGGAATCGAGCATCTCCTTGACCTTGCCGTAACTACCCTCCCCCAGCAGATCGCCCATGACGTACCTCCCGATCATCTTGAACCGCTTCTTCTTGGCCTCGTAGATGATCTGGTCCGAGTTGACCCGGTGGAAGCACAGGTTCTCGTCGAACTCGGCGTCATTGATCCACGTCGCCTGCTCCGGGTTCGAGAAGCTGTTGAGCCGCAGATCGTCGTTGCTGTCGACGCTGAACAACCTCGAGTCTATTTCTCTTTCGATCCCTTCGATATCGCGCTCGCTTTCGTAACTTTCGATTATGTTTCTCATCCTTCCGTCCATAATTACTTAAACAGCTAGTTATCACAATGTTGTCGCCACCGGTGCCGGTTGCCGGAAAACTCATTTGATACACCGTTCGCGCGCCGCCGCCCTCCGCGTCTTCATTATTTACTTTTCACGCCGTCCACGGAATCGAACGCTGGAGGAGCCGACATGCTTGCGCCCACAACAGCTGACAGCGACTTGCCCGAATGTAGTTACATCACGCGACGTTGTCCTACCAAATTAATGTAACGTACACGACCGACGAATCGAGCGAGCGAGCGAGCGATTGTCGCGGTTTCAAGGTTTCAATTAACACGTCGACGATCGTCGACGTCGATCATGATTTACGTTAGCGATCGTTGCAATACGCGTCGTACGCGTCCGAGTTTCGATCGAAATCGCCTCGAAACGTACGTTCGCCGGTGCGCGTTTCCGGTACGAAAAAGTCGTCCGTCTTTTTTTTATTATTATTTTTTCTCTAACGATTAATCGCTTTAGGTTCATTTGTCGAGCTAAAAATACGTTTAAACGGCAAACCGATGGGAAAAAAAGAATCGAAAAAAAAGAAACCGTCCCGGGATGAAGGGGGTAATGTTGGCAGCGCCGGAATCGGCGCTAGTTTCAA
This sequence comes from Quadriops clusia, assembly GCA_033557875.1. Classification (NCBI taxonomy): domain Eukaryota; kingdom Metazoa; phylum Arthropoda; class Insecta; order Coleoptera; family Hydrophilidae; genus Quadriops; species Quadriops clusia. Next base: position 7,338 of record JAWQRP010005959.1, on the reverse strand, counting down.
AATACGTTCAATGTCACCTTGAACTGACACACAAAATTAGTTCGGCAATGGCAATATTTCGAAATTACGTCCGCGTGAAATAAGTCGGGCAGGAACCGATTCTAGGTAAGACACAACTCGCCTTTCGGAATTGAAAACCGTACTCGTCGAACGCTGTCATTAAAATAATCATTTATGTTTTCTTAAAATTTCTCCCGTTTCTGGAAAACCGAGATTCCATTAAAAAGAAAAAAAAAAAAAAAAAAAAAAAAATCCGCATGTTTATCAATACCGGTCGTATCTCTGTCGTCTCGACCCTCGCCGGCGTCGATTTGCTCAACGCCTCGAATAAATAAACAAACAAATTAAACTACGGATTGACCTCTGCTCCGTTGTGTAATGAATGTCGACCCCGTGGCCGTTTGTCGGTCGTCGTAGCCGTTCGTCGGCGGCGAGTCGAACGCAAATCGATACACGCACCGGCGGCCAAGCATGTGCGGCCCCGATGAGAAGAAACCCGTATGCCACCGTTTCCTAACGAGGCTCATCCTCGGAGCCATCACGAGAGTGAAACATGTGTGCAACCTGAGCCTCTTGAATCGCCTGAGCTGCTTTCTGGTCTATTGTTGGAAGCAAGTAAGTCGGCGTGTCGGGTTACGGAGATTGTTGAAAGCAGACGAGGTCGTTCGCGGTCTGTTTAACGCGGTGTTGTTAAAAGGCCCCGTTTGGGGGACGGTGAGCGGTTCTTGCTAAGGTAAAAGCGCGGCGTTTAGGTGAGGAAATGTTTGTTTGATGTTGGTTGTTCAGGCGGTTTTAGAAAGAGTTATGGCAATGTTGAGAGACGATATCGTAAGAATGTTTTTTTTTTCGCACGGTTTTTAGTTTTTATTGAAAAGAATGTTTTTACCGATGCTCGTTTTAGTTGACAGGAGCAGTTCACGAACCTGATGAGAATACAGATGAAATAACACCGGAAGAAGGAACGCATCAAGAAGAGATCGAGGAGCAAGTCACGGGAGGAGAAGAAGAAGTACAATTAGAACAGTCAGAACAAGCACAGCTAGAAGATAAACCACCTCCAATAGAAGTAGTAGAAGAACTCTTCATTCAAGAAGAATACTTTTCAGATCAAGAAGACAAACTAGAATCACTGTTGGAACGTTTGAGTAGGATAGTCGGATTGTTTTTGAAGATGCCGTCGATGAGTAAAACGCACAACCCAGAGGTCAGGGTTTTGACCCTGAACGACAATGAAAACTTGGATTCGACGCTGTTTCGGCTGGAGAAGACCTGGGTGTTGCAATTTCGATTGGCGCCCAGTCTGTACGGGAGGAAGGTTCGAGTCTACACGAACTATCCGGAAAGCGATGATTTCATCAGAAACCAGTACCGCGAGCTGCAGTGGTTCCACGACGAGGGCTGCAAATATTCCGACGATACTTCGGCTTTTTGCGAGATCGAACTGAAGAGAGCCGGCAGCTTTCATTATTATTTTGTTTACGACAAGGCGTAAGTTTGAGATTCGAAATTTTCGCATCGTTATTTGTATGTACTTTGTGAATGTTTGTAGAGACATGTCTGGTCCGCAAGGCTCTGGATTTTTCATCGTCGATCCGGTTTTGAAATACGGTAAAAACGAAGAGCTTCAGCTTGACTGTATCCAGTGTCAGACCGTCCTTGCCAAACAATTGGGACGATTTTCCACTTGGGAGAGTAAGCTTCGAGTTGCCAAAGAATCTGGATATAACATGATTCATTTTACTCCTATACAGGTAAAGTTAAAGACAGACGTCATGTTGGAATTTCTAACTAATCAAAGTTTTATAGGAACTTGGAAAATCCAATTCTTCATACAGTCTCAGCGATCAACTGAAGCTCAACCCGCAATTTAACGACGGGTCGACCACGGTGAGCTTCCAGAACGTGGAAAAGTTGATTTCGAAGATCCGCACGGAATGGAAGATGACATCCATCTGCGACATCGTACTCAACCACACCGCCAACGAAAGCAAGTGGCTGCAGCAGCACCCCGAGTGCACGTACAACTGCGTCAACTCGCCGCACCTGCGGCCGGCCTACCTGCTCGACGGCGCCCTGAACCTGTTCTCGGGGGAGGTGGAGAAGGGCGAGTGGAGCCACAAGGGCATCCCGGCCGTGGTGGAGACGGAGGAGCATCTGAACGCCGTCCGGCACGCAATCTTGAACGAAGTGCTGCCGAAGATCAACATCCCCGAGATGTACACGTGCGACGCGAAGAAGCTGGTGGAGGAGTTCACGCGGGCCGCGCGGGGCAAGGTGCCGCCGATCGCGGGGCGCTCCCCGGTCTCGGAGGCCGAGGAGCTGAGGCTCGTCCGCGACCCTCAGTTCCGACGACTGAAGACGAGCGTGGACATGGAGCTCGCGCTCAGGACGTTCAACGTGTTCCGTACGGACTGCTTCGACGAGGACGCGCGCCTGAAGCGCTGCTCGGAGGAGTTCAAGAAGAAGCTCGACGAGCTGAACCGCATAGCCGGCGACGACGTGCGCCACCACCTGACGGACGGCGTCGAGAACGTCATCAAGGGCATGCGTTACTTCCGCGTGCAGGCCGACGGGCCGCGGCTGCGCACGATCTCGGAGGCGTACCCGCTGATCCCGCGCTACTTCACGGACCCCGTGCCGCGGCCGCGCAGCGTGGCCGAGTGCGAAACCGCCGCGTTCGGACCCGCGGGCAAGCTGGCCATGGCGCACAACGGCTGGGTGATGGACGCCGACCCGCTGAAGAACTTCGCCGCGCCCGACTCGAACGTGTACCTGCGCCGCGAGCTGATCGCCTGGGGCGACAGCGTCAAGCTGCGCTACGGCGAGCGCCCCTCGGACTGTCCGTTCCTCTGGAAGCACATGCAGGCGTACGTCGAGCAGACGGCGCGCGTCTTCGACGGCATCCGCCTGGACAACTGCCACTCGACGCCCATCGTCGTCGCCGAGTACCTGCTGGACTGCGCGCGCCGCGTGCGACCCGACCTGTACGTCGTGGCCGAGCTGTTCACCAACTCGGACCAGAAGGACAACATCTTCGTCAACCGGCTGGGCATCAACTCGCTGATCCGCGAGGCCATGTCCGCCTGGGACTCGCACGAGCTCGGCCGGCTCGTCTACCGCTACGGCGGCACCCCCGTCGGCGCCTTCTACCAGCCCAGTCTGCGGCCCCTGGTGCCCTCGGTCGCGCACGCGCTCTTTCTCGACCTGACGCACGACAACCCCAGCCCCGTCCAGAAGCGCTCCGTCTTCGACCTGTTGCCGAGCGCGGCCCTCGTCGGCATGGCCTGCTGCGCCAGCGGCAGCAACCGTGGCTACGACGAGCTCGTTCCGTACCACATCCACGTGGTCGAGGAGACGCGTCTTTACGCCGACTGGGCGCGCCTCGGCGGCGCCGATCACGGCATCGTCGCCGCCAAGCGCGCCATCAACCGACTGCACTTCGAGCTGGGCCGCGACGGCTTCGGCCAGGTGTTCGTCGACCAGGTCGACCGGGACGTGGTCGCCGTCACGCGCCACTGCCCCGAGACACACCAGAGCGTCGTCCTGGTGGCGTTCACGGCCTTCGAGCACCCGGCCCCGGACGCCGCCGACCGCCAGCGCCACATCCGGCCGCTGCGCGTCGAGGGCGCCCTCGAGGAGGTCGTGCTCGAGGCGGGTCTGTCGCGCAAGAGCGGCCCTCGCTACGCGCCGCTGCCCGACGACGCCTTCGCCCGCGACGACGCCTACGTCAACGGCCTCGGCGAGCACTACGCGTGCGAGTTGCGCCAGAACCTGCGGCTCGAGGAGTCGCGCTTCCTCGCGCGCGGCGACTCGGGCGACGCCCGCGTGCTGCAGCTCGACTTCAAGGACTTCAAGCCGGGCTGCGTGGTGGCGGTGCGCGTCAGTCTGCAGAAGGCCGTCTCGGAGGACGTCGCAAGGTTGCGGCGCATCGCGACGGACGGGCCTCAGGAATTGGCAGGCATCGTCAAGGACATGACCCTCGCTGACCTGAACCGGGCCCTCTTCCGCTGCGACGAAGAAGAACGCGACGAAGGACACGGTACCGGAGCGTACGACGTCCCCGGGTGGGGACCGCTCGTCTACTGCGGCCTGCAGGGCTTCATCTCGCTGCTGGCCAACGTGCGGCCGAGCAACGACCTCGGACACCCGATGTGCGGCAACCTGCGCGACGGCGACTGGATGATCGACTACGTGTGGCGCCGGCTGGCGGCCGACGAGGGCACCGCCGCCCTCGGCCGCTGGCTCGAGGCCAACGCGGCGCCGCTGAAGCGCATCCCGCGCTACCTGGTGCCGTGCTATTTCGACGTGCTGCTGTCGGGCACGTACCTGGTGCTCGTCGAGCGGTGCTACGACTCGATGGGCGACTTCGTGCGCCTCGGCTCGGCGTTCGTGCGCGGCCTCGCGCTGGCGTCCGTGCAGTGCGCGGCGGCGATCAAGTCGGCGTCGCTGCCGGGCGCGCCCGAGCCGTGCGTGACCCTGTCGGCCGGGCTGCCGCACTTCACCTGCGGCTACATGCGCAGCTGGGGCCGCGACACGTTCATCGCGTTGCGCGGCCTCTTCATCCTGACGGGCCGCCACCTGGAGGCGCGCCAGCACATCCTCGGCTACGCGGCCTGCCTGCGCCACGGACTCATCCCTAACCTGCTGGACGGGGGGCGCAACGCGCGCTACAACTGCCGCGACGCCGTCTGGTGGTGGCTCTACTGCATCCGCTGCTACGTCGCCGAAGTGCCGGACGGCGCGCGCATCCTGACCGACCGGGTGTCGCGCCTGTACCCGACCGACGACTCGGCCGCGCTCGGACCCGGCGAGCGCGAGCAGCCGCTGCACGACGTCATGCAGGAGGCGCTCAACGTGCACTTCCAGGGGCTGGCGTTCCGCGAGCGCAACGCCGGGCGCGCCATCGACGCGCACATGTCGGACCGCGGCTTCTGCAACCAGATCGGCGTGCATCCCGAGACGGGCTTCGTGTTCGGCGGCAACGAGTCCAACTGCGGCACCTGGATGGACAAGATGGGCAGCTCCGAGAAGGCGGGCAACCGCGGCAAGCCGGCGACGCCGCGCGACGGCTCGGCCGTCGAGCTGGTCGGCCTCTGCAAGGCCGTGCTCTCGTGGCTGGCCGAGGCGCACGCCGCCAAGCGCTACCCCTACGACCGCGTGCAGCGCGACCAGAAGGACGGCACGGTCGTGTCGTGGACGTTCCGTCAGTGGGCGGATCGCATCCAGTCTTCGTTCGAGAAGCACTTTTGGATCGACGCCCAGCCCGGCGGCAAGTGCGAGAAGCGACCCGACCTAGTCAGCCGCCGCGCCATCTACAAAGACTCTGTCGGCGCCTCGCAGCAGTGGGCCGACTACCAGCTGCGCTGCAACTTCCCCGTGGCCATGGCCGTGGCGCCGGAGCTGTTCGGGCCGGAGCGTGCGTGGGCCGCGCTGCAGACGGCGCGGCGCCTGCTTCTCGGGCCGCTCGGCATGAAGACGCTCGACCCCGAGGACTGGGCCTACCGCGGCGTCTACGACAACGGCAACGACTCGGACGACCCGTCGGTGGCGCACGGCTTCAACTACCACCAGGGGCCCGAGTGGCTGTGGCCCGTGGGCCACTTCCTGCGCGCGCGCCTGCACTTCGCCGCTGCCAACGGCCAGCTGGCCGCGACCGTGGCCGACACCAAGGCCGTGCTGGCGCGCCACTTCGCCGAGCTGCAGACGTCGCCGTGGCGCGGCCTGCCCGAACTCACCGACGCCGACGGCGCCTTCTGCGCCGGCAGCTGCCGCACGCAGGCCTGGAGCGCGGCCGCCGTGCTCGAGGTGCTGCACGACCTGCACAGGCTCGAGGACAAGGAGCCCGTCCCTCTGCGCGAGGACTATTGACTGAAGCGGCGCGTCAAGAGGAGGCCGATGCGGCCGACGACCTCGCCCGTCTACAGCGACACCTACTTCCGGCGAGGCCGCTCGCTCGACGGCGCCGTCCGGCATCTCGAGTGCCGCACGCAGCTGGGCGCGCTGCTGCTGACCGACGAGTTCGTCGACCGCCGGCGGCTGACCGTCTTCGAGCTCGACAAGCCGCGCGACGGCTGTACGGCCGTGCTGCTCGAGCTGGAGCGCCCGCGCGTGCGCGCCGCCGAGAGCGTGGCCGCCTTCCGCGCGACCTGCTTCGAGTGGGTCGACCGCAACCGGGTCTCCTTCGACGGTTACGTGCCTCTCATCGCTCTCGGCGATTGTTCCTGCGAGGGTCGTCTGCTCCCGAAAGACCTCGACGAGGCGACCGGTCGCGTTCCCCGACGACCGCCCGCTCCCGCTCGCCAGAAACGCCTCCCGCCTCTGCTCGAGCCGCTTCTCGACTTCGACTTCGAGCCCGACCCCGACCCGGACAAGTGCGCGCGACTGCGAACCGCCGACCACAACAAGCTCGTCCGCATCACCATCGCCTACACGCTGGCCTTCTTCGTGCTCGTCATCGTCACCTTCTTCGTCATTTACTTTGCCTAGTTGACGTTAGACCGGATTGTTCACGCTTACTCAATAAATGTACCTACGTTATTTCTGTTATTTACCTCTTTCTTTTATTTCCCATTCTAATAAAGCACTTCGTAGTGATGGGATTAGGGAACCGACCAAAGCTATGTAAGTATTTTCATAATATTATTAATGAAGATTTCCCCTCCTGCACAGTTGATGATATTGGTGAGATGACAGCTATGGAATTGATTATGTCCTGAATATTGTTTATCAAAAAATTGGTCTGATGTAAAATTAACTAAAGCAGAAGTATTTTTAGCAGTATTGCTTGTTTCTGGATATAATGTATTACCGAGAAGGGAGTAATGGCGATGATGTACGAAATATTGCGATATACGAAAGTATGAGAAGAGATAGGTTTGATACTGTAATGCGACAACTTATAGCCTCCTATTTACCTGCAACCCTCTACACAGTATTGTATAGCGGGTTTGGTGGGGTTCCTCCAAGGTCCGATGAAATCTACAGTCCAAACAATAAAACAAAAGGAAATCAGGGTAAAAATAATAACAATATTTAAAATCAAACACCCGCCTTCCATCTAATTTATTAAACTTTGTATAATATTATTTTTCTTTCTTTTTAAAATATGATCGTCTGAAAGTTCCTACGTTGTGTTATAATAAAAATCAATCATTACAATATTCCAATACATAGATGATTCTTTGTACAATACATTGTTGTAATTTAATTTATTTAACGATTTGCAAATTCTGGTGGTGAATCATTTATTGGAACTCCGTATTTATGATGTACGGGTCACATAAAGTCCAAATCATCAAGTCTCGATAATTTTCAATATTTTACAGCATCACTTGTGAT
>JAWQRP010005958.1:0-10178 GCA_033557875.1 Quadriops clusia | reverse complement strand
TGGGAGAACAGCCATAAATTTTGTAGGGTGGCAATACTCTCGGACGTTTCCCCCCAGCTTTATATTCATAGTTTCAAAGAATTTCATGGGCCTACAAACTTGATTCAACTGCATCGACGAACAACATAACATTGGGGAAACAAAACATTTGACTAACATAAAATTTCAGATTAAAATATATAGTAATAAAATTTAATGATACGAGAAAAAAATATATTCTTCTCCAGCTTAAGTATTTAATTCGACTATTGGTTTCGCCGTATAGGGCATCGCCAGGTAATTATCTTTATTTTTTTTCTTTATGGATGCAAGTGTTTTTAATTATGTCGTGTTATTATTTCTGTTGGTCAAAAAATTGTTTTCACTAATTAAAAAATTTCCTAGTTCAGTCATCAATTTGTTCTTGTCCCTAATCTCGGTAGTATGCACAATAGTGTCAAGTTCAATGGTTAGTTTAACAGCAATTTGTTTGGTGTTATTATTGGGTTGTGGAGCAGATTTATATCCCTTATTAAGTATATTTAATTCGTTCGGGTTAAATTTTACTTTAATTAAATTGGTAGTTCTGTGGTAGAATTTATGTTGTGCATGGTCAGATATGTCAGTAGGTACGTATTTTAGCATTATTTATCTTTCTAAGTGAATTAAGTTTACTATTATGGTTATGAGTGATGCCAATTTGATTGTATGCGTTTGTTATATGTGTCTGTTTGTATATGGATGTTAATTCTGTCGGGTTATATAATTATGTAATTTCATTATGTATTTCTTGTAGTCTGTGTTCAATTCTATTTCATTTGGCTTAATTGTTGTGTAGTGCTTTCTTAGGATATTTTACCCTGATCCTTGTTTTTTCTTGGTATTTCATGTTATTGGGTAATTTTATGTTAGCAAATTTATATATTTAATGTTTATTTTGTTGCTTAATTATAAATCACAATAAAATTTAACCTTTTAACCTTGATGCCTAGTGCATGTACAAGCCACCAAATCCAGTAACCCTTCATCCCGAAAGCGAACTGATTATTTGGCCCCTCTCGTATTTTCGCAATTTATTATTAACTTAACAGATGCAGCTTTCTATCACAAATTAAACGCTCCAGCCAACGTTGTAGCGAATCGTGAAATAACATCGTTTATATAGGCAGTTACCTCGTGTGTTGGTTGAGCTGTTTGGCAGCACCATGCCTGGCTGCAATTTGCCTTAATTTGCACGTCTGTTCCAGCTAATGGCAAACACTTGTAAATTTACTCCTCTTCGAAAATTCCCTCCCCTTTCGAAATTCCCCCCTTTTCGGAAATTCCCGATTTTACGGGGCATCGGGATATTCCCGTAAAGGCGAGAAACCAAAAATTCCTGTAAGCCTTGAAAGTAATTATTTGTAATGTAAACCTACATTTTCCCCGCTCGGGGAGCAGAATCAAACACTGAGGGGGAAAGAAGTAATTAACAAAGTGCTCAACAAACAAACAGCATTGTAATAAAACTTAGGCCGAGCACAAATAAAACGCGAACTTCGAACAATGGGAATAGCGCTTTGGATAAAAAGTTTGCATATAAAATGAAAGCTCCAGAGAGAGGAGGAAGTGTGGTTGACTCGCAGAATTCATATCGAGATGTTTTATGTAGAGAGAGAAGTTAAGAAGTTCTTGTTTTGTTGGCCGTTTTCGCCCCTTTCGTACCCCGCTGTACTTGCAGTCAATAATACCGTCTACTTAAATTTCTTTCTTGAACTTCGCAAAGGAAAATTGTTTTTGACTCTGTAAACTGTAATGATTTCTCAAAGTGTATGTAAACTCCTCCGAAGTGCACTCTGGGAGCTCCGAAGAGAAGGCCATAAAAATTCATCCATAAAACTCTTTGGTGTAAGGAACTTATCAATAAGTAATTTTCGCGTGTATTTCTCGCAAAATTGGGCCCTTGTTTTTACGTCCTTATTTTTGCATCCTTATTTTTCCATTTTTCACCCTTCTGCCACTATTTCCTAGCTTCCAAAAAAATAGCGATGAAGAACGCGAACAACAAGAACGTCTTCCTCTATAAATATCGCCATGCAGAGAAATGGTCACGTTGCAGTAGTAAAACGAATTAGACAAGGTTTTAACCATTAGTTAAGCTCACCACTGCACGATTGGGTTATTTTAGATGACGATTAGTAATAGAAAGCAATTTGAGAAAATTACATCAATCTGCTTTACGAGGCAATAAAAATCAAAGTAGGTCGTTTTAATTGCCACTTTAATCTTGTCTGTTCTATTTCTGTTTGAGTGAGTATGTATAAGGTGTTAAGAACGGTTATTGCAGTTGCACCCGTTTAAACATTGCTGTTTTACCGAAGTATTTACTATCATTTAGAATTCTGGATTCGTATAGGACTAACTTCCTCTTGATATACCTATAATTATAATTAATTGACTGTGTAGATTGGGATTGCTTCTGTAGGCATATAGGTATACAGTAACGATTAAATCAGGATCGGCATTGCACAAGTCAGCGAATCTGATCGTTTCCCAAAGATTGTTTCCGTTTAAAATCCAAAAATATTACCCCCCGAGTTATCCCTTGTCACCGCGCTGGCAGACAGTTGATAAACGGCCGAAACCATCTACTTCAACAGTCTTTTAGTCCCCAATGTATACACACTAAATTATGTCGTGCAAGTCTTGAACTTCGACTTCTTCCCCACGTCTCGAATTTATTCCATAAATTTCAATTCGGCAAATACTGACGTATGCATTAGATAAAAACTTGCATAGCTCAACTAGCAATGGAGGAGCGATAGATTACTCAATTACGACGTGCATCGTCTGCAAAGTTTCCTAAAGACTTTTGTCTTTTCACTTCCAGTGGCGTCTAGAGATGTGCCAAATAAGAAAATAATTGCTTCGCGGTAATGGAACTCTAATCCGACATTCAGATATCCGTGTATTAAGCTAATACCACATACATCTGTGGTGATACTTGGATACATGCAATGATGATTATTTAAATTTCCTTTAGCCCCAAATATCGAGGCTAAAATCGCTGCAAAGTACAACACGGCATTAAGCAAAATGTTTCAACAATAACAATCAACTTTAAGCACCTCTTGTATTCATGTCCTCATGTCCAACACCACGAGCAGCACTTTCCGAGATAGCTTACACTGGAAAGTTTCTCACTCAGCTTATCTGACTCCTAGCAAACCGAACAAATAATATCGCTATATCCCATCGGTTTCGAGCAAAATGAGAACGGATATGACAATGTTAAGCCCCATCGTAATAAAAGTGGTGTGTTTTCACCATATAAAAGTTAGCTTGGTGCTCGCCTTTGTGCAGGGGCGCATGCAATATTTAGACCACTATGAGACCAACCCATTTAATGTAATCCTCGCTCTTTATCTACGACCATTAAGGCTGCATCCCGCAAATGCGCGTCTACCAAACGAACTGGAATTAAATTTATTATCAGTTTTGCTAACTTTTCTAATCTCCAGATGGACACTACTCCGGGGATGTTGGTCACAATTACTGGCTCGACTATTCTCTGTCGTCCATGATCGACCTTTTAACGTTTTAATGCCAGGCGTAAAAAGGGAGTAAAAATTTTATTCGCCGCTCGGCTCTAAATTTCTGTCGTTGGAAATTAAACGGGGGGTATATTGTGGGCAAAAATAAATTTGATGCGTTTTTCTCGCACACGATCACCGGGTTACATTACTCAGACCTTCATTTTAAAACAGTCCTTCGGTTTACGACCAATTCTTTAAAAATTGAACATTATGCTGTCATACAGCATGTATCAACGAAAAGAATCCACCGTGTTTCTTATCGAAAAAAAATTAATATAGGAGGGTTAAAAGATCACGTTAAAAATTTACCCGGAATTACACAAATTTTCTAAACACAAATCTTCTAAGTTCTAAACCTTTGGATATCATTTCCGACGTACCAACTGTAATCTTATAGTCTGGATCAATTAACAGATTGATTTGTTGATAAATTCACGGAGAGATAACAATTTTTAAATCAAATGAGCATTGTTGCTTGAATACGCCCAAAGAAATATATTTATTTAACCCTAGAATCTCAAGTGCTTTGTAAAACCAAATGTTGTGTTTTTTTAAACAAATACACATTTGCATTGTATCACACTTAATATTTATTTTAAATAATTTAATAGTTTCAAAGGTCTTGACAATGTAAGACTTATTTAGATCAGGTTGTTTATCGGTTTCTAAACGACATCAATTAAGAGAGACGCGTTGGTTATTTGTTTCTAAACAACGACAACTTGTGTTAAATTATACAGATTGGAGTGCACCGTTTATTGACATGCCTACCTACATGCATACATATAGGTACATTGTGAGACTGAAAATCAATATATTATGTACATATTATAACTACGATTTTTGTTAACAATGCATAATGTTGCCCTGTATGCACAGGCATTGATTTAAAAAATTAGAGCATGAATTAAACTGCTGTGACCCACCAGGGGAGGAAGGCAGGCAGCCAACTCTCCCCCATGAATGGATCCAGTCTATTTATTTAAGCGGGAGCAGATTAGTATCATCTCGGTATCAGCATCGCTCGAACGAAGTCAGCCGGCCATCAAGTTGCAAAAAGAGCACTCTAGACCTTGCTGCGTAATCAAGAGCATATCCGGGCTCACATGCAATTACCCGTTTTTTGTTGAGAATTGCGAAGTAAAAAGTCCAAGTGCCCACTACAGGCTCGTAGAAAATTGCTAGCGTTGCCATGCCCTAATCAGTGTTATTAAATTGCAAGAAAGTTGCATTCAAATTAAGGTGTAGGAATATGAACTTGTTTTCAAGATAGATTTTTTATAATTAAAAAAGAAAAAAAAATTATGGAATTTCCAAATCTCTTCAGCTAGTTTTTGGACAATGAGGGTTTGTTTAATAGAATTGGTGGCATTAGTTTCTTAAGTTTAATTTTTACAAAATGTCTGTATTGCTCTCGGGACGCGAGAAACATCAAACAAACTCTCGGCCGTCTTCACCCTAAAATGCAAAGCGAATGTTCAACAGCACAGAAAATAATCCTTGTGTACTAATTACACTTATATAAGAGATTAAAGAGCCAAAGAAAGTGAATTTACAGACGTTTTACCTAATTAGCCATTTTAAGACTCTCGAGCCTCCGACCGCCGAAGAATAAACAAACCCAAGACGAGCTCATCTGACATTAAAATCATAAACAGAAGTACAAAGGGAGGCCTCGTTGTGGCTCCTGTCAGCCACTTAAAGACATCCAATTAATTTCTAAAGTAGCTACATTAGATCCCCTGGCGATCCGGCTACCACTCTGGCAGCGACATCTCGCGCCTTATTTCAAAGTTTCCTTACTTCTGGTTCCCTCCCTTCTAGTCTCCTCCCTTCTGGCTTCATCCCCTTGTCCTCCAATTTGGAGGGCAAGGAACAGACAATTCTGAGCTTTAAAAACAGGAATAAATAATATTGCAACAATGCGGCGCCAGGGCCTCTCGAAGACTCCCAGCAAGTCTGTGCAGCGATTTATTAGTAGAGGAGCATTGGCTGTTTGCACGAGATCTTCAATAGCTATTAGAGCGTCCATTAATCAATCTCATTCAACAAAGGTAAACACGTTTTCTACATTACCATCAATTATATGCACAAAGCGGCGTTCTCCAGAATCACCTGCGAAGAATGGAAAGAGAAAAAGAATCGCCACCAACCGACGGATATTCGGACAAAAGGGTGTAGAAGCGGCAGATTTGATAATGGTATAGCAAAGCAAATAAACTGTTGCATTCATTTTATTCATTGCCCTATGGCAATTGCTTATTCCTATTGTTACATTTATGGAGAACTTCTGTCGTTTGCTGTACGGCAAATTAATATTTCGAACGACTTCAAACACAAAAACTTCGCTATTTTCCATTTGATCCGCTATTTTACTTCTTTGTTTTACTTGGTTACTTGTGTACTTTGTTATCTGTACTTTCTGAAAGAAACTAGAAAACGATATAGAGAATGAATGATTACAAAAACTCTTCATTCGCAGACCAGACTGTAATTAATTAAAGTAATTTATTTTTTATAACAAGTCGTGTGTCTTTGTGTAGTGTTATAAGAAAATGAAAAACGGGAAACACCACCAGGAAGTGATTTATTAGGAAACTTCCCCCTTCGCGGCCTTCCGGGATGAATAGGAGGGATCAGGCAGTGTTTTAGGCAAGGCTTGTTTTATGGTGTTATTTTCATAAAAATTAAATGTCCCGACCATCAACGTGCCCTTTCTTCTTTCCTTTCGAAATTGAAACTTGAAAGTGACTGCTCGTACATAATACAGGGCTCGCTGATGCAATCTACCCCACAGTTATTTAGTAGAGACCTTTGAAGTATCGCTGCCTTGCAGAGCGCTCCTTATTTATCTCCATTCTCGCGATTATTTTCTTTTTCTGTGGCCGAGGATCAACCCTCAAACGCACTTTGAAATTGCAGTTGGCGTGGACGTTTTGCCTGAGATACATCAAAATTTTACAAATAAAAAAACGTGTTTACATAAAAGTACATCTTATTTAATAATTTTGTTAATTTTTCGTTACTTAATGATTTAAATTTAATTTTAAAAACTTTGAATTTACTTGTTGTAAATAATGTATTTACAAGTATACTGCATAGGGAATTTGATTCTTAATGGCAATACGAATAATTTCTACAAAATAAAAAAATTTCATTTTTATTTATTTCGCTTAACGAATTAAATTTGAAATTCTTTTTTGGTAGAAATTTTATTTTTATTATCTTATAGTTAAAAAAAGAAATCAAGTTAATGGCACTTACGTTAATTTTAATTAAGATCCTTACACTCAAGATTAATGTATTAACTTATAGAGCAAATAAAAGGGTTTCGGCACCCCTGATGATATTTTATACTGCTAAATAATAAGTTTCTCAAGTGGTGTTGACCTATCCACATGCACTTATTGGATACGAGGAGTCCTTTTATTTAGTTTGCCCATTGCTTCACCGCCAATAACACTTTGAAATTTCGTTTGTTCAACAGGTCTCTCCTAAAGTGTACGTTTCTTGTAGTTTTTGATATACAAGTAGCCTTGTGTTTAAAATATTATAGTGCTAAGTGATATAATTTCTCTTTTTCACAATTCCATCCAATTGGATATTTATTTCTGTAGAATTTAAATACAAATTGAGTTTAACATTTTCGATATTTTACGAATTAATGTGTGTGCCGAAAACTCATTTGAGAATCATGGGAACAAACCAATTTTCGGCATTACGGTGCCAAAAACTGATTATTTTTCGGCACGTGTGTTTGGCATGCCAGAATTTTCAGATTTCAACATGCCGAACCTTTCTAATTCGTTACACTTTATTTAGGCGAAGTACCTAAGTAAGTTTTTAAAACAGATGTTGCAAATTGGTGGGAATTTCCAGAAAGTTAATAACAATCTGGAAACTTTTTATAAGATGGAAAAATACCTATAATAAAAAATAAAATCAAGCACTATCTCTCCGGTTGCGCTAATAAAAACCCAACGGCATTTTCAATCAGAGTTTATCAAAACTGCAAAGACCGAAGCGACAGGTATCTTATTAGATTAAATACCACATCTTTAAATGAAACAAATTATAAAAATGAAATAAAAATTATACATCAAATAGCAAACAATATTGGGTACAAAATGAAAATTATAGAAAAAATAAACAAATCAAAACTTATCATATTTCATTTGGAAACTATAACACAAACAAATTAACAAACATATTCAATAAATATAATATAAAATTCATTTCTAAAACAAACAACAACTTATACTGATATGGTGTTGAGGTTATGGGTAGTTATGTTATGAAATAAAAGTTGTACTTTCTCATATATTTTTATTAATTTGCGAATTCGCAAATTAATAAAAATATATGGGAAAGTACAACTTTTATTTCATAAAACAACAACTTACTTATTTTATTCAATGCCACAGATAAAACCCATTAGACAACAATGATGTTTACAAATTTAAATGTAAAGATTGCAATGCAAAATTCGAATCAAAGCACATATCAGAGATCCCTTTTATCAGCTTTTATAAAACATATTTTACAATACACTCAAGCAACATCATTGGTCGATTATACCTGTGATTAAGGAAAAATATCTTAAATAAGTTAAATTTAAGTAAATTGCAACTTAATTTTTAACTTTATATACAAAATGTGTTTCAAGTAAAGATTACAAGTTATATATTACTAAAAACTAACATTAAAAGCATGACTTAACAGTCATGAAACTTATAAGTAAAATAAAACAGGTCAACATTTGGTTAAATATAACTTCGAAATAAACCTCATATCCTTTAAACCTTAAAGGCATTTATTAAGTATATTTTAGTCTTTTTTTAACCTAAATATAATCCCTTGAAGCAAATACTACCAATAAGTCATTTTTAAGTCGCAAAAATAAGTAAGTTACGACTTATATAATTCCCTATTTTAACTCAACTGCACAAAAAGGCTTGAAAGTCAAATTTCCTCAAATTTCTAACGGTCCAAGGTCGAATTGCTATTCAACCTATAGCACCAATTATCCTAAAAATTGAACTCTAAAATTCATAATACTTCATAGTCAAATTCTGGTCTAAATGTTTCCTCTGTCGATTCAGAAAGTTAGCTTAGGATAGCGCTTTAAAGAAAACGATAACAATACCAAAACACCAGTACAAGTATACATCAAGTTATTACAGATGTAAAAGAAAGAGGAATGGAAATTCAATAAAAATTATTAAGATACATTGAGGGTATATGTAGTACAAGTTAGTGCAGTATCACAGATGCTCAGAACAGTGACATCGACGAAAGCGGAGAGGAATAGACATATTCTTCCAGGTTAAATTCTAGGTTATCATTAATTAATAAGTGGTCACTAATCACAAAGTATCTGTAATGGACATGACCAGTTATACATTAAATGTATTCACGTATATTGGAAATTTGATGTTATAAAGATGTACTGCCTAATGCTAAAGGTGCCACAAATGCACGGTATAAATGTGTTGGCGAAAGCTAGGTATACTGTTTAGAACACTGAAAGTAAAAATTAGAACCATTTTACAATTTGTTTCATTCTGATTTGATATACTTATAATTTGAGGTTATGTTTATCCTCCTATAAAGGCAATTCAACCAATAGGTCGAAAGCGAAGGTATTTTAGAGTTTGTGGTCAACTCGTTAGGTCTCGCCATATTTATATATCCGTAACTTGAGCATTCGTATCCACCATTTTGTAGTTGGCCAGTTTAATGCTTAATATTTAATTAATATAGTAATTACAACTTCGCAAAACTAATAATAATGAGCATTTTTAAGGTTCCTAATAAGATGACAATAAATTAAATTTGGACACATTAAGAAATGTGATTCAAATTTTTTTAAAAAATATTTAACATTTTGTTATGACTGTTAATTTTTGAGGCGCTTTGATATATTTCGAAGTGGGATCTATGATTTCATCCGAAAATTTTTCAGTGCAGTAAAAATTTGTTCTAGGGAAACCTGTTATAATATTATAATTATTCGAGTAACATACACCGTAAGTCTGAATGTTCGCACCAAATGGGAAATGTATTTATTATTGGTTTTATGAAAAAATGTTATTAAGATTAAAGTCTCTGCTTTATTTAAAACTAATTATGAGCTAAACAGATGTCACCTGTAACTTCCGGTTTGGCCATGGCGGGACAAAATTCAATCGATGTATAAGAGTAAAGTACCCTTATTTTTGAAAATATTTAAAAATGTTATGAGAAAGAGTCATCCAGATTCACATTTTATAGCCAAATATGAAGTTTGATAAACTAATTAAAAAAAAATTTTTTTTTTCATTTTTCCAATTTTTTTCAGTGTAGATTTTTCAAATAGTTAATAACAAAATATTTATTTTTGGGAATAAGTTCTATTATTATAAATTACTAAATAAGAATTTTCATGAATTATTTAATAGATACGGATTATTTTCATTGTTGTTGCAATTTTCGAGTTCATTCTTGGTGCGTACATAATTTTGAAGCAAACTGAGTTCTTAAAATTCGAAGCAGAGGTTTGATCGAGACGGAAGCGTTATAATTTTTAAATATATTAATATCAAAGTGAAATACAAACCTCTGCTTCGAATTTTAAGAACTCAG
>JAWQRP010005957.1:0-10179 GCA_033557875.1 Quadriops clusia | reverse complement strand
TATATTTGAAATTTCACATTGTAAAATCACATATTATTCCAAACATGACCTTGGTGTAAAATTACAAAATATTTGTAAAAGCTGAATCACAAAAAAATTGTAAAATATTATAATCACATAAAATTTGTGATATTACAAGAAATTTTTTGGTCACAAAATTATAAACAATTTCTTGTAAATTTACAACATTATTTTTCTCTGTGTAGCTGTACGCCAATAGTATAATCAGTTTAATCCATGCATAGCTCGTTGTGGCACAGTTTATCAAATACGATCACATATTTATTTTAACAAAAATTCATTTTTTAAATCGTACACAATTTTCATCGTACATCATAATTTTCATCGTACACAATTTTCATTGTACACAATTTTCATTAGTTCTCATACTGGTAATAATAAATGTCTGATAGTTACATCAACTGGACATGTGTAATTGCTGCTTTCATGCAACGCAATATTTACGGAACAATTTCCGTCCTTTGGCACCTCTACAGAGCAAATTATGTTATTTCTCGCCGCCGTAGGTAAGAACGGAATTTAATGGTCATGCAAGCGAAAATTGCCGCTATTTCCAACATTGCAATTAAAAAAAGATTATACCATCGAAACCGTATATTATGCCGTAATAAGCGGTCGCTAAATTGCACTCTGAAAAGTCAATATTACACCTTAATTTATTGGCATAGAGAGTGCCAAACCCATTTCATGTCGGCAATAAATGCCTTCTCCTATTTTGAGCGCGGTTAATCCGTGCTCAAAGCTCATTTTACATTCACTTAGTTTACTACCAACTGAATGACTTAGTTTAATACCATTTTACTAAATGGAAGCATTCTATTACTGGTGTTATTAGGTAACGACATAATTTCGTGATTGCGTTTTTATTTCTCCTGCTTCTGCTACATGGTTGCAAAGTAATAATTTTAGAGCTTCCGCAAGAAACTGGTGCAGCGCGATAGGGTCATCAACTAGCTAGAAGTTTAGTAGTGCAAGTTTTCGTAATGCGACATTTAATAAAACTTAATTTAGTAACACAGCATTTAATAAGACAGAATTTTGTAATGCTGCATTTAGTAAAACAGTAATTAGTAAAATACTAATTAGTAACACAGCATTTAGTAAAACAGTAATTAGTTACACAGCATTCAGTAGTGCTGAATTTAGTAGTGCAGAATTTACTAGTGCAGCATTTACTGATGCAGAATTTAGTAGCGCGGCAGCAATACGTTTAGCGGAACATGGTCCACATTTAAGCGGTATACATTTTAATCAAGGGTCTAATGGGATCCGCATTAAAAACAAGCCGTTCATTTCACATAAAGAAGTGGCAATTTCGCGAAAGCTCTGGTCCAAGTTTACGACCCGAAGATCGTAAACATGTCTCCGGAATATACTGGCGTCCGCATAAACTTCTTGGCGACAGTAAAATCTAATGAAAAGTGCGCTGGAACCGAGAAAATAAACCCCTCTGTCCTGGCGAGGATGATAAATGAACTTTAAACAACGTAAATCTCCGGCACTATTATTTTGTAATATGCAAATTCGCGTCAGGATGTTTGCGTTTATTGCTGGTGCTTGTTAATATCCATAATAACACGACTTCTGGCGTGTAGAGCATTGCATTACATAATGGAAGTATTAATCCGCCTGCAATAATAATTCATTGGCAACGAATTTCTTGGTATAAACGAAGACGAGATGTTTAAAAACATGAAACAGAGAAGTATTGAGTTAATGAAAATGCAACTGTAACTATTAGATGCGCTATATAAACTATTTTTCCTTAAGCTGAACTACACTCACAAATCTGTGGCAGGAAGTCAAAAGGTCACAACTCGATTTTTGGTTAAAATGAGATAATTGCACCATCTTATTCAAAATATCGAACTCTATCATCAAGCAAAAGATTATAATTTAATTATAAATAAATAAATTATAAATAAACAAGGTTTTCAGTGACAAAAGGATATAAGTTGACAAATTTTAAAACCAAAAGCAATATGTCCATTTATCTGTCGTCATTTTACTAAAATTTTATGACAAAACCATATAATTCAATTTATCTTCAAAAGAAGTGTATCTCTTAAAGTAGCAAAACGGAATTAGTCGACTTTTCAAAATATACTTGTGATGATTTTTATGCTTCACAAAAGGACAAGATTCAACTTTTTTCCTTTTGTCACCTCAAACATAGGCAATTATCGAAATGTGTATGTCGAGTTATTGCTTTACGACGGAACTCAAATCACATACAGGGTGTTCAGATGAATATGTAACATAAAAACTATCACTTCTTTGGCGCGCTTTTGCCGCCTCTTTATAGATCAAACAAGGTCGCGTTTTTTGCGTTACATATTCACCTGAACACCCTGTATATGAGCAGGTCATCGTCAACCGCAGGACGATGCTAATAAATTTTTTGTTTCACATATAAGTAGTTATAAGAATGTAATGTTATTTTGTTTTACGTAGCTTGCGACCGTAGTACCGACAGATTATTAAAATTTCTTAACTATATTAATTCGTTACATTATTCTATTAAGTTCACAATGGAACTTGAAAAAAGTCAACAATTAAACTTCTTGGATTTGACTATAACAAGGGATGTACATAACAATAGATTTAAATACAATATCTATAGAAAAGAGACATTTACAGATGTTATCATTCCGGAGAGCTCTTTCCATTGTATTAACCACAAGCTTTCCACCTTTAGAGCTTTAATTTACAGAGTCAATAATATACCTTTAGATGAATTATAATACAATGCAGAGATTGATATTATAAAAAATATAGCATACAACAACGGTTATGAAGCTTCATTGATTGATAAAATGAATAAACAATTTTTGGATAAAAGAATTAATAGGAACAATTCAGAGGAAACACCAATTGGGAGTGGAACAGATGAGGGGAATTCGAGTGCGGGGGTTGAATGTGGTAACTATAGGGCGTTTGATTTTAATTACACTAGACTGTATAAATTAAAAAAGATTTTTTAAATCTCTAAAATTAATCTAACTTTCAAAAATAAAAATTCTTAATTTGCTAAATTGAATAACACCAAAGAAACCGTTGATAATATCAATAAGTCTGGTGTGTACAAAGTGACATGTCCGGAATGTAATGTAGTTTATATTGGCGAAACAGGTAGAACCTTGGAAATTAGAATGAAGGAACATATCAATGATAAAACTAATTTAGAGGTAGGCAGGCATACCTAATGTCGGGTCACGTTCTAAAAATGAAAGACATTAACCTATTGAAACAAGAAAACAATCTTAAGAGAAGAAAACTCTGCGAAGCTAGATCTATTTATTTGGAGGAAATGAACAATGATAGCATTTGTATAAATAAACAGGTTGAATTGTATTTTGAGCCCTTGTTTAAGTTTATTTAAAATTTATTGTGGATGTGGTCGTTACGCCGTTTTCTCTCGGTTGCGAAGGTTTCTTTATTTATTGCATAGTTCAGGCACTTGACTTTAGATGATGCGATAAACCTTATTCCTTGTATGTTGAATGTCTTTGTAAAAATGATTATAATTTAGGTAGACCAATTTGCACGTTTGTTTAATTTCATTTGATGTCTTATACTAAGTAATGTTTAGTGTGAAATTGAATAACTTTTACTCCTGTTTATTTATTAATTTGACTCACTTCAGTTTAATATAATTTTTGACTTAAGGTATGTATTGTTCGGGGTTGTTTATGTTGTGGCAATTGGGGGGGTTAGTTTAAATAATGGGTGGGTATAATTTGTACAAATTTTATCTCGTTGTACTTGTTTTGCATTTGGAGTGTATATGTTTTTGATTTTATAGTAATGATTTTTAATGCTAAATAATTTGTTTATAAGATGAAGCCCATAGAGGTGGCCGAAACGTAGCGAACTCAAATATATTATAGAAATGAAGTACGTCTTTGATTTTCACCTTAAAAAATAATGTTTATTAAATTCGACAGCAGGATGATAATTTAGGAGTAAAGGCAAATAAGGCAGAAAGCTTTTAACTTCTATGTTAAAATAAATTACACAGGAGCAGTGTATACAAATACAATAATCAGAAATTTTATCTTATCTATGCCTACTGGCTTTGTGCACTGCCGAAATCTAATGCGACACGGGGAATTTGTACAATTTCATCACCTTGATAATATCGCTTTAGACAGGTATATCACATTTTACCATCACATTTACTTATTACTTAACATTTTGAAAATGACTAGATTGCAAATTTGTGATAAATGAAGAAAAACTGTACGAGTTTACAAAACAAGCTCTCCACTCTGCATTGTATTATAGTAAATATTATATGGCTCTTCGTACATTTTCAGATATTACAACATACTTATGTGCCTTCATTGTGCAAATTCGTTGAATAAAAGAAACGGAAAATTGTTTCCTATTGTTAATTAACAAAGAATTTTTCCAAGAAACGAGCTAACAAGGAATGCGAAGCCGATGTAACTCATATAAGGCAAACGAAAAATGGCACTTATGAAGGTGGAGATATTTCATTTTCCGTACATTTAAGGCTTTCTACGTTCATGAAAGAAACAACGAATGGTGTTTCTTTTTCCTAATTAGACTTTTATTTACCACGTATTCAGAGACATTCATAAAATTTAATATTATTGGAACCATCTACATCTAAACACTTTCAATTCATCAAGTTTTTATTCAATAACTAGACGGGAACCCAATTTTTGCAAATCGGGTGATTCTTGAAGAAATGGTTTTAAAATCAGATAACCCTAAGTAACACCAAATATTGTTTAACATTTTGAGTTTTGACGCTGTCACAAATGACATATTTACCTAACCTAATTTTGTACTATTCAAGGCCGTTTCCGACGGCGCACAGTGCAGCGTCCAATGGACAAAAATAAAATTCGAAGTATTAACCAATTATTTATCATTTGCTCTTTAAAAATAAACCTTGGACAACCAATTGATGCAATTATTTTATTCATTACACTTTTTTAAAACTCAGTACAATGGATCAAACTTCAGGTATTAATCAGGTATTAATTAATGATGCTGTAAACACAATATCAGTTGCAATGTATTTTTCCTGCCTGGCATATGACTTCTCTGCAGAAAAAAGTGTGATCAAAAAATTTATTTAAATTCAAACTTTGAAGAAGCTTTTCTCAAAAAAGGTAAAACCGTCTCTGGGATTTTTAGCTTAAAGTGTTTGTTTAACTATGTAGTAAAAGATTATGAAATAAAATTCTGCCCCAGTTTGCCCCCCTTAGAGTAACGATTTTTTTTTCAAAAAATTCTTTACTAAACAACCAAGCACATTTCTGAGCAATATTTTATAAATATCAAGTATTGATATTTAGAATTCGTTTATTTCGTGATTTATTATAACAAAACTGTGATCAATAACACACAATTTGTAAAATATCGCTTATTTAAAAAAATCTAAAAAAATTGAAAAATAAAAAGAAACTTAGTTTTGTTAATTATTTTACCAAATTTTATATTTGGTTATATAAAGTAGTACTGGATAACTTTTTCTTATAAAGTTTTTTTTTAACTTTTAAAAATAAGGGTACTTTACTCTTATACATCAATTGAATCGTTCGGGTGTAAAACCTGTTAACTACAAAGCATTTCCATGCTAGTTAACATGTTTTACACCCGAACACTTCAATTATGTTTTGTCCCAACACGGCCAAACCGAAAGTTGCAGATGACATCTAAGTATCTTAAAATTAATTTTGAATTAGATAGAGATTTTTATCTAAATAACATTTTTTCCTAAAAGCAATTATAAAAAAAAATTCCATTTGGTGCTGATATATAAAATTTTTTTTTTCAAAATATCATTTCAATTGTTTGGAAGTGTTTAAAATTGCATTCTAGAACAAAGAAAAGTAAAAAAACAATGATCTAATTGCTCATTTTATTTATTTATTATTATTATTATTTTATTTTTGTCTATATCTCCCATAAGCTCACCGCACTGTGCGACGGTCCAAATTCGGCAACCTTCCCCTATAGGGGAAACAATACAAATTCACTAATCAGCGCGAGCTTACATGATTGTAAATAACTCTTTGATGTACAAATTATTGTTTGACATATAATAATTGTTTATTATCAAAAAATAATTGTTAGCTTTAAAAAATAATTGTTTGCTTTAAAAAATAATTGTTTACTGTAAAAATAATCGTTTACTGTAAAAAATAGTAGTTTACTGTAAAAAATAATTGTCCAGCGTATATCTCTTACACATTATTGTTACGATTAGAGTTATCTGTCGCGTAATGAGCAAACGCCCGGATTTCGATAGCAATCTGAGTTCTCGATAGCGGTAATTGTGGAGTGGCCGTCCGGAGTTCAAAAGCGGCACTGAATTTCCACAAACACATTAGGTTTTCGCCACTGTTCAAAGGCTAGCTTACGAGTGGTGTACACAAAACGAGATGGATGGCACGAGCTCGGGATAAATGATGCAATATCGAGATAAATATTTAAAAAGGCAGAGTAAAGTTTAGAGAATTAAAGAAATTTTGAAAATTAAAGAAATTTAGATAATTAAAAAAATTCAGAAAACTGAAGAACATTAGAAAATTAAAGAAATTTAGAAAATTAAAAAAATTTAGAAACCTGAAGAACTTTAGAAAATTAAAGAAATTTAGAAAATTAAAGAAATTTAGAAAATTAAAGAAATTTAGAAAATTAAAGAAATTTACAAAATTAAAGAAATTTAGAAAATTAAAGAAATTTAGAAAATTAAAGAAATTTAGAAAATTAAAGAAATTTAGAAAATTAAAGAAATTTAGAAAAAATTAAACAAAAGTTACAAAATCGAAACCAATTTTAAAAACTCGGAACAAATTTTACAAAACCGTGGCGAATGCCACGAAGCCAGCACAAACACCGCAAATGCGAGTCTAATTACAACGCATTGTTTCAAAAAATATTTCCGCGGCGTTTTACTTGAGACATTATCATAGCTGAGAAATAGCATTGAAATATCCCTAAAATCGTTTTACAATACCAACGGATCATTTTTAAATATTTGTGTAGTCATCATCATCTGTTGCGTCAAACAAAACTAACATGAATATTTGTTATACGCATAAGATTCATGAAAATAAGCTAAAGAAACATAGATACGTTTTGCTAGTTAAGGTCTCCTTCGTTTCTGAAACATTTATCATGTGTATAATCTAATTTGGAAACCATGTAATTTAATTTTGAATCTGTGTAATTAAATTAATTAGAATTGTGTATTATTAGCGATATTAAAATTGGAAACGATTTTATGAGGGTAGTCTCTAATATCGAATATTATTTGTATGCGCAAAGGATGGGGTGTACCGGGTAATTAGCAGCTGAGGTCTTGGTCGAACTCAATTACTTCGAGCTCTGGTTCAAAGGAAGCAATTATCGTACTGGAGCAACCGCAACTTTAATGAAGCCCCCATTTTTTGTTCTTGCACCCGTGGTGTTTAGACGGGATCCTGTAATGACAGTAAAAACTATAAGCATGTAAAATATATAGATGTAAAAACTATACAGTTGTAAAAACTATAAAGTTGTAAAAACTATAAAGTTGTAAAAACTGTAAGCACATGCCAATCACAAATGCAAGAAATACATACCCAGCAATATTATGCTTAATAAATTATGATTAAATAGCTATACATTACCTCTATGTTATTATTACCATAGCTGCATTACACGCATGCAGGATATTAACTTGACACGTAAGTTGGTATGTGCATAATCCCATTCATGTATGTGTATACAATGTACTGTAATTACGGGGGATGATTTTTCCGCGGACAGCCGCTCATAATTAAACTTTACATATAACGCGTTTAAATGTCCGTAATAACAAGGTGTATCTTGTTAAATTCCCTGGACGATTTATGGCCCCCAATTACATCGATGCAATTACGTTTGATTAATAAGCATCAACAAACGATTTTCTCTAACTATTGTACTTTGTTGGGCGAATTCTAGAGTGGGGTATTTGGTGCTGCTTTGTCTATTTGGTGTTATAATCTGATATTAGCTATTGCCTTTCGCTGATAATATTCGTTATTATCATTCGTTATTATCATTCACTATTATCATTCGTTGTTATCATTCGTTATTATCATTCGTTATTATCATTCGATATTATCATTCGTCTTTATCATTCACTATTATCATTCGTTATTATCATTCACTATTATCATTCACTATTATCATTCACTATTATCATTCAGTATTATCATTTGTTATTACCTATCATATAAGCTATTCGCTATTATAATAGCGTATATAAAATGATTCGCTTAACTCCTATAACATGGTTGAAAGAAAAAGTGAGAATAAAACATTATTTTTGAAAGAACATTATTTTTGAAAGAACATTATTTTTGAAAGAACATTATTTTTGAAAGAACATTATTTTTGATAGAACATTATTTTTGATAGAACAGTATTTTTGATAGAACATTACTTTTTGATAGAACATTATATTTGTTATTCGATAAATAGAACATTTAAACACTTCGTAAATACCTACTAGTAAGCATATGAAAAGCCAGTTCGAGAGATAAGCGACTTGCAAGGTCCCTAAACTGATTCCTCGACCCAGACAACTTGTCAAAACTGTGAAATGATGAAATGACTAGGGGAATATTGCGGGCAGGTAGAAACCCCTAGTGGCCGGGCTGGGTTCACAATGGCCAGGTCAGAAGTGAGATTGTAAAGTTAAATTTATATTCATCGTTAATACTCGGGCTAAAGGAAGAATGTAAATAAACTTCCTAATGTTATGGCTGCTCCAAACGACCGTGAATTTTTAAAATGTAATTTTCGGGGTACGCCTTCGCGCGGGCCCGGATCTAACAACTAAGAGAACTGTTTCACTTTGGCCACACAACTCTGTTATTCACAGGAATTAACATAATGTAGCATTTAACTTTGATTTACCGTCGCTGGAACATACCAAAACTAATATATGTATCTAAAACTATGAAATAATATTTGGCAAGAAAAAATATTTGGAGAGAAATAATATTTCACAAGAAATAATATTTCACAAGAAATAATATTTCACAAGTAAGAATATTTCGCAAAAAAAAATATTTCACAAGGAATAATATTTCACAAGTAATAATATTTCGCAAAAAATAATATTTTTTAAACATTGAATACCTGATACATTCAATAGCAACTCGGTAACCTGATCTAATTGAGGACAACGTGTGTTCGGATTAACGAATTTGTCGGATTATGCAGAATAATTAATTTTGAAGAATAGAAAAACAATAGATTAACATTTAACAAGATTTTTATTATGTTTTAAAAATCAAAAATGATGTAACTATAGTTGTTATTTATACCTATCTACTATTTACAATGCTTATATCAAAAAAACAATATCAATCTGCACCTTGTAATACCACTGTAACACCACTCATGGTTTCCTCTTCGGAAGATAACGTATCCTTGTCATCTTCCAGAAATGTTTCCTCTATTTCATCTGTTGCTTGCCTCGCCTAATAAATGTTCTTGCTCCATTCATTTGAGCTTATGAGCTTTGATGTGGTCACAATGCTTCTTCCATTCACCATCCAGATCTTCGGCAAACTTGGTTCTGCCTAGTTGTTCTACGTCATCTAATTTGTAGGTGACGTTAGAGGCTGTCACCCAATTTGTTATATTAAAATCAAATAAAAATCTTATAATAGGTACATCTTTTTAATAGTACATACAAATAATTTTTAATACATAGTCTAATTCTAAAACTGAGAAATTATATTTTTGAACAATAGGAATGATTCATATCTACGTTGATATTTTTGAAAACATTAGGTATTATTTTTTTTTATCCTTTCACCTTCTATTCCTCTTCTTGGCCTGCGTTTTCGTTGATTATACGCTCTATCGGATTTAGATTTGGATGATAGGGTGGTAGACGTAGCGCACTGTGACCATGAGCTTCTAAAAGTTGATCCAAAGCATATTTCTTCTCAATAGTCTTGTGCCTTTGAATCAGTGCATATAGTTTCGGTTTTGTATCGGAGCTATCAAATGGGATGTTGTGGCTCTGTAGCCACTCTATCACCTGGCTTTTTTTAGCTGCCATGGTGATATTCTTTTCCACTAATACATTATGGTATGAGACGTTGTCCAATATTAATACCGATTGTTAAA
>JAWQRP010005956.1:0-10179 GCA_033557875.1 Quadriops clusia | reverse complement strand
AAATGCTAACAGGCTAGGAGAAAAAAAAATGGAATATTATGCCGTTTGTTTCACGACGATATCTTATTCCTACGCGAAAAAATATCTAATATACGTTTTAAGGTATGACTAGCTGCCTCTTAATGCGCATGCGTCATGAGAGAACCAAGTTTGGGACTTATCTTTGATAAATCCTCTTTTGGAACAGTTAATATTACATATTTCACGGTAGATGGTAGTTAGGTAATGTATTTAACCCTAATGCCAGCAACTAATGGTTGAAAAAATACACATTTTCAATTACAACTCTCAAGTTTTTTCCGTTATATCAAAAATGATTAAGTAGTCCAATATCTCCAACCTTCTCTGACACACTGCGCAATCTCAGCCTGTTACCAACTGTCTCTAAAATTCTAATAGATCAAACTTATTACAGCTGAGAGCGCCTTCTGGAGTCTGCCGATTTTAAAAATAACCATAACCAACCGCGCCGAATGAGCAGGGGCTGTGGCTTTTGTCAAAAAGAAGGCGAAATCTCGAATGCAAAGATAAGAGGCGAGGCTGAGCAGAAGTTGGGGCTAAGCGCGATGCAACAAAAACTGGCCACAGAAATAGAAACAGGAAGAAGTGCGGCAAAGCGCCATGCTGGAGGAGATTTTATGGCGTTTGCCCGCACGTAATAGCCTGCGACAGACACAGAACGAGTTGTATAGGAAGTCGCTGTAATTCCTGCTGAAAGCAGCGGTGTCTCGGCGACCTCAACGAAGAAAAGCTAATGGTAGATGTAACATGCCCACATAACCAAAAGTGAAACAGATATGTACTAAAACGGTCATACTCTAAATACGAGGCTGTAGTATTAATTGAGAACACACATGATTATTTTTTTATCTATCTATATGGGTAAGTATAATTGTAACTGTGTACGAGTCAAATTGTTGTATCCTATAGAAAAAAATTGTTTGTATACAAATTATTTATTTTGTAAGTGAAAGCAAATTGTGTCTTTTCAATTGTGCGCGTAGATGTCAATGGGATGGTTCGAAAAACGAATAAAAAAAACTCTTGTCATCCAGGCTATTGTTTCCGCGGTTCCGACCGGAGAATCTAGGTAAAATCTACCGTAGAACAGCGCTAAAAAGCTCTAAAATGGATCTTTAGGAAGACAAATAACTGTTTTCTAATTCATTCCCACAACACACATCGCCGAGTTTAAGGTTAACTTTAACAGCTGTCTTGGACCAGTTGCTGCGACCTGTGCAGCACCTCAATGAGTAAAAGGCTCCATCCACATAAACCAGTTTTAGCTAAACCGCAGTTTCTTGCTGGGAAAGGGTGAACGTTGCGCTTTGGTCCTCTGAGCAGCGAGATTGTGGATGGAAACTGGATGCAAGCGGGTCTTTGCATGTCCAAACGCGTAACGGGCAAGAATTGACTTGTTAGGAGTTAATTACATTACTTGGTGGCTATTTCATCTTTAAAATTATTTACAAATTTTTGTTTACATTTTTATTCTATCTAGATCAGAACTGATCTAATCAGTACTGCTCTACTAGAGTAGAAATAATCTAGATTGAGCTTTTTCTTCGGATGGTTATTTTTATAGACTATTTTTGTAACGATGCTATTTAAACTATGTTTTAAAACTATATTTTTTAAACTATGTTTTAAAACTATATTTTTTAAACCATGTTTTAAAACTATATTTTTTAAACACGAAATCCCAAGGGTTATTGACAATTATTATTACATATCGAACTTTAACCTACGTTGATAGCAATTTGCCATCAAAAGTGAACTTAAATCTTAATTTACGGAGCACCAAAATCAATACTCCAATTTGTTTTCAATGTTCCGCTCGGGTAGGCCAAGGGGCGCTAAGCTGTCGATCCACCTACGGAATTAAGCGGGATAATGAGGAATTTAAACACGTTCATTCACTTTGATCAGCACGTTTGAATTTGGCGCCTTTGGTCGGGCTACGTCACTCTTGTGTCGCAAACGTCACACACACTCTTGCGTCACATCAAGTAACCTATACAAAAGCATTCGCCGAATTGCAATATTGCCGAAATATTGTTCGGCAATCCAATGCCTGAACAAGGTCCTGGCAAATAATGAAATTGCATCAGTGTACAAAGTATCGTCACTGTACGAAATAGCGTCAGTGTACGAAAGAGCGTCAGTGTATGAAATAGCATAAGTGCATGAAATAGCGCCAGTGTATGAAGTTGCAATACATATTTCCTAGCCGTAGAATTAAAACAAAGAAGAGCGCGAGCTCTGAAGGACTTGCGCACGGTTTTGCAACTTCGGCGGCCGATAAGGATCGCGCAAAGGACAATGTGTACGCGCGGGATGCTTAAAATGAAAACAAACGCACTCAGCACTCGCACAAAATCCTCAATTTGTCCGGAGCGGGCAGGAACCTGTGCATGTTAATTTTATTGTTTCCCTCCTTCACGGTCTCTAACTTAACTTTCATTTTTGCTTTTAATTAATAACTATAAATATGTAAGGCTGTTGGTAAACCAGAGGATTTTGCAAGAAGCGCGAGGTGTATCTAATTTTTGTGTTATTGCTTTGCTCTCGTGCTTCGCGTAAAAATCGTGTACATGCTCCTTTGGAAGTTTCTTTAAGGAGTTATTTGATTAATCTAAAATAAGTACCTAGTTAATATTTATGTACTTATTATTGTTATTATTATTACGTACACAGTTTAAATAGGTTCTGAAAAATTTTGTTGTACTTTTATTTTCTATTTTTCTATTTTCTGAAAAAATAAAGCTACCGGTTTCGCCCTAGGCCATCATCATCTGAAATACACGTCAGTGAATTTTTATCCAAGGCATGATCTATTTTGATAACAAAGAAGCACCAATTGATTTAAAATTAATACAACTATATAATTATTTTTTAATGTTATTTTAGTTGCGATGATTAGTAATAACAGTAGTAGTAATAATAATAACTGTTCTAATAATTATGGGCGTAGTCCATATTAAATAAATCAATAATAGTATTATGAATTGTGGTTTTATTTGTTTGTATTTTTATTTGTTACGTTTTTTACTGAAATAACTTAAGTTAGAGTATAGCATTGAAAATGATAGGAAAACATTAGTCGTTTTAAACATGAGACGTTTCGAACAGACCGGCCGCCGATCTTTTTCAAGCTCAAAATGGGAATTCAAGTTTCACGCATTATATTACACATCATTAACCCTTTTGCTTCAGGCATACTTTATACAAGTCGGTTCTGAGGACCCGTATAAGTATCAAAAATAATAAGATAATTAATAAATAATAAAGAAAAATAATAATTAATAATAATAACTTAATAATAATAACTTAATAATTAATAATACTAACTAATTATTAATAACTAAATAATTAATAATAATCTAAATAGAAGATATGCTTATAAAACGAGTATTTAGAAACAGATGTAGAGTTTAGTAATAAACGCAGAATTTCAAGGCAAAAGCAGAATTTCGAAGCAAGAACAAAATTTCCAAGTATACGCAGAAGCATCTTGCTCCTCGACTGTTAGTTCCATTAGTTGCAACTACAGCTTAGTTAGGTGAATAAATTGAAAATCGTTGAACTCAATGACTGTACATTTATTACGCTGTCGTTCGTAATAGGCAGATGTTGCGTGTGGGACGATCGATACAAAAGTTTTTAACCCGCAGCAAGACGATCAAAATTACTACGTTACATACGTTTATTCATAGAGCATTCGAGGGAATCATTTTCACTGCACGGCAAAACGCAAATAGAAAGTCGGCGCGCGTGCCGCGTTTTCGCCTGTGTAAAAACGTGCATTTAATTCGAGAAAGATTTTAATAATAAACGTTGAGGTAGTTATTAAAAATAATAAGAAATATAAATAAAATGAAGTATAAATAATGAGAAATATAAACAATAGGGAACATAAACAATAAGGAACATAAACAATAAGAAACATAAACAATAAGAAACATAAACAATAAGAAACATAAACAATAAGAAACATAAACAATAAGAAACGTAAACAATAAGAAACATAAACAATAAGAAACATAAACAATAAGAAAGATAAACAATAAAAAACATAAACAATAAGAAACATAAACAATAAGAAACATAAACAATATGAAATATGAACAATAAGAAACATAAACAATATGAAATATGAACGATAAAAAAATAATTATAAATAATAAAAGAACTATCAATAATAGAGATAAAGAATAAAAATAAATACAACAAACAATAAATTGAGTAAATATTCTATTGAATATTTAACAACCCTTGTCTCGTTGCAAAGTTTCAGTAAGTAAAAGATGTTAACGACACGAAAGAAATTGCAAAAGTCGAAGATGTTCAAAAATAAGTTTTAGAGTGTGGTTTTGATCCTGGTTTAGAGCAAAACGCGTAGATGAACGTCGGTCAAAACGCATCGACGTTGGCGATCGCGGCAGGCCGCGGTGAACCTTATCGTCAAAATATTAGCAAAGTTCTCAAACGTTGGACCACTGACCTACAAGTAGCCGCAGAAGCAACAATCTATATCTGTAACTGTAAATAAAAATCCGGCGTTTATCTAATTTGCGTAAAAACTGTTATCTTGTAAATATGCGTTTGTTACAAAACGCCGGAGAAATTCCGGAAAAGGCAAAAAATTAATTAAAGAGTTAAAATCGAGAAAGAGCGTCCTAACGCAGATGTTGGGTTGAATTCTTAAATACATGATGCACGGTTTCTTACATTAATTAATAAAGAAATAAATTAACAAAGAAATAAATTAATAAAGAAATAAATTCATAAAGAAATAAATTAATAAAGAAATAAATTAATAAAGAAATAAATTAATAAAGAAATAAATTAATAAAGAAATAAATTAACAAAGAAATAAATTAACAAAGAAATAAATTAACAAAGAAATAAATTACTCCTGATAAATAGTAATGTAAAATAATATAGTAGATAACAGAATGTATTCAAGTTCTTTTAAATAACATATTTTAGTTTGAAGTAATTCAAAACAAAACATTTAATTAATTAGTCATTCAAAGGAAACAATACGTTACACTTAAATATTCCAAATTTAATTATTATTATTATTACTGATATTATCATTATCCATAGAACATTTTTATCTAACAGATAATATTGCCCTAGTCTAGTAAGTAAATCTATTTTCATCGGAAATTAAAGAAAGGAAAAAAACCCAAATTATTGGAAATCTGGCCAAATCTCCCATGTTCTTAGAATAATTATTTTAGAGAATTGTCTCAGTTGAGTCACTATATTTATTCATTTAATTAATGTAATAAAGGTGTAGCATTTACTTATCAATGTTCTAATGATGTTATCATGAGCCATTGAGTAGGTTGGCACATTTTGTTCTTACTACAATTATCAATCTCTTTATTCTAGTCATTTACTGATAACGATTTAAATTAAAAAAAAATTGAAATAATATCCAAGGGTACCCAATAAATAATCTTATAATTATAAAATGTAAAAAGTGCTTCAATTATAAGTTATAAATTGTAGTAAATATTTAATAAATCGTTATTACTTACGGCAACGGACAACGGTTTACTTAGTTGCTGCATAGGTGTTTCCGAGCAACTGCGCGTTTACACCGCACGCAACAATGGAAATAATTGAACGGAAACAAGAGAATTAAACGGAAACAAGAGAATTAAATGAAAACAAGAGAATTAAACGGAAACAAGAGAATAAAACGGAAACAAGAGAATTAAACGGAAACAAGAGAATTAAACGGAAACAAGAGAATAAAACGGAAACAAGAGAATTAAACGGAAACTAGAGAATTAAACAGAAACAAGAGAATTAAACGGAAACAAGAGAATTAAACGGAAACAAGAGAATTAAACGGAAACAAGAGAATTAAATGGAAAACAAAAGAATCCAACGGATAACAAAATAACCCAATAAAAAACAAAATAATCAATGGAAAGCAAAGCCTTACCTGATGTGAGGGATTCCAATTCCACCGTGGAGTATTTTATACAATTTACTTTCATATAAAAGTTGCGGATGCCTAGCGCGTACTGATTCCAATTTGACGGCTACTTCCTGCGGGCAAACGAAAAAGAAAATTCATTACGGTCATGTTACATGAGAGTGTTATTATGAGGGTGCAAGTATTTGAGTACCGCGAACAGATAAGAAAGGAAAGAATGTTTTTTATACGAAGGCATAAGTACGTTTTAACAGTTTTTTTAATGTGTAGTGCTTTTATATTGCATTGTACTTTTGGATTGAAGTGTAATTTCGTATTTTTTTAAATTTTGTACTATATTATACTTTTGTAGTGTATTGTAGTTTTGTACTGTATTGTACTTTTGTACTGTATTGTACTTTTGTACTGTATTGTATTTTTGTACTGTATTATATTTTTGTACTGTATTATATTTTTGTACTGTATTATATTTTTGTACTGTATTATATTTTTGTATTTTATTGAAGTTTTGTATGTTATTGTACTTGTATATTTTACTATAGTTTATTATTGTATTGCAATTATAGGCGAATAGATGGTATATGCACAAGGGCAGGCACAGTACTCTTGTTGGGAGTGTTGTAAGACATTGAGTCATGCTCTATGTTCATAGGTTTTTTATTGTTGGTCAAAGGGGGCCTTATTGTGAAGGTGCAGGGAGCAAGGCGGAGAAAGAGGACAGGTAGCGAAAATGGAACATAAAGCAACAAGAAAAATGTTGAAATGTGTTGTAAGATCTGCTGCATCCTGGTACTGTAACCTACTTTTATATAGTTACAAAACAAGAGAAGAGAGAATTATCAATAAGATTAATTGGATTTTTGGGTGGAATTGGTGCGGTGCGAGTTTGATGAAGGTTAATGCGAAGAGGCGAAGGCTAAGAAGTAAATGAAGAAAGAAGTGCAGCAGTGGACAGGAGTTAGCAGAGAGTGATATGATGGCGGCCATAGAGTTCGAGCAACACGTCTGTGTCAAGTAGACAACCCTACTTTTAAACAAAGCAGATGCTTCGGGAACGGGCGAGAAATAGCGTTAAAGGGGGCGAACGGGGGCCGAAAGGAAGGCTAAACTTGTCAATGGGACAGATATTCACCTCTCCATTCGTGATATTGATGCCCAAATAAATGTCACCAAAAGAGCCACTTCCAATTTTACGAACTAAACGATATTTTCCACCAACTGTAAATTCCGATTTTAGGTTAGCTGTCGCCATAATTATAATTTGAAAAGTGTCTCTACTATTAAAAAATGTACAATTTTGAACGTCGAACCACAAATATTTTATGCACAATTAACTATCACTTGTTCTTACAACACGCCGACATTTCTATTACTCGTCGCTCACTGAATCGTTGTTTCTGACGTCACTGAAACACAACACTTGATCCCTCTGTTGAACGATTCGCAAAGCACGGCCGCACTATCGAACATTAAAATTTGAATTCGCCGCTCGCACGCTCGCAGCCTTTCCGTCTTTTTCACAACTTCCTTTCGGTCGGTCGGCCTTTGGAAATTACGCACTACCAATAATTTATTTATTCCTCTCACAATTAAACAAAAGACGTCCTGTCCAACCGACCGCTAGCGCACTCTTCTCGCTTTTCGCCCCCGCTGGTGCACTGACGTTTCCACAGATGGAAGGCGCCACCTTGACAGCAACTGCTTGACAGCGCCCGTTACCCCGCGGCCGCCTGCCGCGGCAGCGACCGACACCCACGGTTCGTCCCCCCGCTCTCCTAGCACAATCAGGATAGCACGATGCACAACTGAGTACAACCCAAGATCACAACCTTACTTGAGCTCAACCTCAAGCCCAACCTGATAGACACAGACAGCCCGACTCACGCAGCATTTTATGGAATTCTGAATTTTTTGCCGCTCTGTGAAGAATACTCAAGTGCTTGCCTAAACGGACAAACCTGTGAAAATGTCGCTGCTCTCGAGAAATTTGTCCAGAATACTCGTCCAAGTAAGCAATAACCCTTAATTTTTCATTATTGCTAAAGCAAAACTGATGATATAACAGCTACTACATACGTTACTTACCCATTGATCACGTTTTATTTTATTTTTGCTCGTTTTAGGCAACCCAAACGGCGACAGCAGCCAGAAGTATCCACAATTCCCCCACTGGAGCGGCTGCCGTAAGTGCCTTTTGTTTTTTCACAGCTTTCCAAAATTCAAACCAAATTTTGAATTATTCATATTACAGTGTATTGTTCATATTATATTTTATAGTATTCATATTAAATGCTACCACTTTATCCATTTAAAGCTAGCCCCTCTTTAATATTTAATTCGAACCATATTCGGGATAAACCTGAAGATTTTTAATTCTTTAAGAATGCTGCCCAGTGCTTTAATGCTTATCACAAAACTTTTGTTCAACTCTGTATTAGTCTTTTCAAATATTTTGACATTTGACATATTTTTTTATTATGAGGATGTAAATTATTTTTTTTATTTATTTAGGACTTTGATCTCTTATCGAAATCCAAAATTATTATCCTTACATTTTGTTTATTTTCATTATAAACTTCTTCAGGGTATTATATGTAAGATTATAATCTAGTATTAATAATATGAAATAAATATTCAAATATGAAATTGCTTATATTTTATCGTATGTATTTGATGTGAGATGTGACTTACAATTTTCATTTTGAGTTCCTTTATTGCTTACAATCTGTCCCCAGAGACGTAATAAGTAAATGTTGTAGCTAAATAGACTTCCTATTCATTTGGCACAATTGATATGGCAGGTGACATACGATGTTGACAGATAATATACAATATTGACAGATGATATACAGTGTCGGTCAAAGTTAATTATTTCACTTGCTGTTGAAGAAACAAATATATTTTTCATTATAAAAATCCATCTCCTTTTCCATACCCTTTCACACATATTATAACAGATGATAATAATACCGAGTTGAATAAAAATTTTGGTAATATCTGTGCCCGGCATATTAAAATACCCAACATTACTACGTTATCATTACAACATACATAACAGTATTTATTCGTGTCAAATATAATTATTTCCGAAAGATAAACATCTCAATTTAATAGAGTTGAAAACTAAAAATATCTGTTAAAGTGTCGGCTTACCTAATCAGCATGCGTTTAGTGTTGCTTTCAAGGCCGCATTCTCTTGAGTCCACGGGTCTTTTAATAATAAGGTGCAAATTACTGTCAATGAATGCATTAAACCAACATACATTATAGATTATTGCCATTTTATGTTAACTTTCATTCACTACTTTAATGTGTATGCGCCTACATTAGAAAATTTGAATACCATTATCAATGATTCATAATTCTATCATATATTGGCTCAATGAGGATAGAACATTTTCAAAAATCTACTATATTATATATTTTTATTATTTTAAATAAAAAAAAAAGAATATGTATCTTGATTTTCCTAACTTTCTCTCTCTCTATGAGTTATATATTTACGTTAAAAATATGTTTTACCCATTACTAACAGAATTAGACAAAATATTGACTTAAAACATTCCAAGAATGCACACCTATTAACACATAATTATCTAAACTATTAATACCAATAATTAACTGACTAATGCGTTATAATACTACAGGATTATAAATATTTATTCTGCACAACCAACATTGATTTTGCTTGTGTAATAACGCAATAATTTGTAGAAAAACTAGTACGTACATGCATGGAATATTAAAAGATGAAATTATACATGTATTTTCAACTTAGTATAAAAATTCTCGAATAAACATTTCTCAACAAGCTAAATACAATACGAACAAATACACCTTTATTACTTCTAATTAATTGTTGTAGATCCAATCTACTAAAAATATACGCATTTTAAACTTAATTAATAAAATTAACAATCAATAAACAGTGACTATAACTTTTTTCCTTTTTCTTTAATTTATTTTTCTTTGATTAATATTTCTTTCATTTATTTTTCATTAATTTATCTTTCTTTCATTTATTTTTCATTAATTTATCTTTCTTTAATTTATTTTTCATTAATTTATCTTTCTTTCATTTATTTTTCATTAATTTATCTTTCTTTAATTTATTTTATTTTATTTATCTTTCTTTCATTTATTTTTCATTAATTTATCTTCCTTTCATTTATTTTTCATTAATTTATCTTTCTTTCATTTATTTTTCATTAATTTATCTT
>JAWQRP010005955.1:0-10179 GCA_033557875.1 Quadriops clusia | reverse complement strand
GAATAGTTTCTTATATATTTGGTATGTGGATTTTGAGGGTTCATCTTTACGCACTTTAGATATAGTATATAGTGCCTCTAATATGTTCCACTTTTCCTTGAAAACATTTGAAAGGTATGTTTTCTTGTCACGGTTTCGTAGCCGTCTGATTTTCTCCTCCTCCGGTATATATCGGTTACAAATGCCCATAAAGATGTCATGAAAAGTATTAAAAACCTCCTCAGAGGATCCGCCATCAAGGGCATTTCACCAATCTTGTCCCACGAGGTGATACCTAACCCAGTCCATGTTCCTGCTTGTCAAAAATCTTGCTATGTATTTATGTGTTTCATGTCTATTTGATGTCCATTGGAAAGTCATAAAATAGTACAAAATATAAGAAAATGATCCGCGACATCATGGTCACCCAGAACTCCAGACAACCCGAGAGGTACACCTGCAGGAATAAGAATAAAGTCCAATAAAGTTGCAAAGGAACCAGCCACCCGAGTGGGCTGAGAAATGATTTGTTTGAGGCCAAACTCCTCAATGACAGGAATAAATTTAACATCATAAAAACTATCCCTACAAAGGGCATTAATATTGAAGTCACCGAGACAAATAAAGTTTTCAGCAGAAGGCACACTACAAGAAAGAGCATCATGAAAAAAATTCAGCAATTCAGATAGATTACCATGAGACCTGGAGATAATTCCAACAACAAGAGATAAATTA
The DNA here is from genome assembly GCA_033557875.1 of Quadriops clusia. Lineage (NCBI taxonomy): Eukaryota > Metazoa > Arthropoda > Insecta > Coleoptera > Hydrophilidae > Quadriops > Quadriops clusia. The sequence continues at coordinate 9,465 of JAWQRP010005955.1, read as the reverse complement.
TTAGATGTGATCCTAACCCACAGTTGTTCAATATGAGGTTTTACTTGTCCGAAAATAATCTCGCAAGAAACCCCGCTCCTAACGTATAGACCAACTCCACCGCCAACCCTGTCCGACCTACCCCAACAATAAAAGTCATAACCATTAATAAACACAGAGTCAACCACAGCACCTTGGCCAATCCATGTCTCAGAGATCGCCATAATATCAAATTTGTGGTGCAATATTAATTCTTTAACAGCGTTAAAATTCGCAAACAATGATCTAACATTCAGATGTGCAACTTTCATGACAATTATAAAATTGAAATTAATAAAAATAGAAAAGGTGCGGCATCAAAATTAGATAACTTTAGTAAGACCAGACTTACAACAGTATATAGCAAGAAAAGCAATGATCAATATTAGAGGAAAAAAGTAGAACCAAGGGCAAGAAAATAACAAAACTTGATGTTAGGTAAACGCAAGCGGTAGACTGAGATGAGGCTTAAATAAATGAGAGTAAACAGATATGGGTGTATGCACAAACGAGCACAACAAAAGTAGTCTGATCAACGCACCACCAGCAATTAATTAAGCGATTAAATTTAAAAGCAATAAGAAAAGGCCGCGAACAACAATACCGGTACGCCGTCCGGCAAATTTAAGAAGAAAATAATGTATTAAAATACCCCCAAAAAACAACATATCCAAATATTTACATGTGTGTTTACATTTAGAATTCAATATCAGAGACATCCTTCGAAGACACGTTGATACTATCCTCTGTGCGGTAGAATTCCTGTGTAGTTTTCTGTCGAACTTTCCCCACATTAGAAGCCCCAAGAGAAAGCGATGAACTCGTCTGGTTCTCCAGTTGAATCAAATTGCTCATGTCCTCCATACGTATGACCTTATGAATTCTGTTGTTATATTTAACAAATTTTATTATTACTGGCTGATTTTTTTCCATTTTCCACTTCCCAAGTCTATGGCAACGGTCTATATTGTCCTCGTTTAACTTTATATCAAGCTTTGTAGAAACAATTTCCAAAACTTTTTTAGTGAGGCCCTCGGAATTATTCTCTTCAACACCATAAATCCGTAAACAATTTCTGTGAGAATATTGCTGGAGATTGTCCAGTTCCACAGTTTTCATAATATTGTCCTTTTCAATACGTTCACACCTTGCAGTTAACTTGTTTATAGTTTCATTCTGACTATCAATGAGTGGTTTAATTTTTGCACTTAATAGTTCCGATATTTTGTTAGATATCATTGCAATGAAATCTTTGTCATTTAGGATTCCCTTCACTGTTGCTTTCACAGCCTCAGACACGATCACAGTTGGGTAATCACTCACGTTACCGGCACTGGACTTTACTTCCCTATTCTCGGATTGCAGGGCACCAGATGATACTTTGTGCTTTCTCATGTTTGAAAACCAATGTGGTACAATAAATAAAAGTTTAGTATAGATTGGGGGACTTATAACTCACAATTAAATAATTTATGCCGGAGCGGTCAGAACACGTGCTACTCCACGGCGGCCATTTTTATATTTATGAGGTAGTTAATAGATAGCGTAAAGTAATGAGAGGAATACTTAATAGAACACTTTAGATTTAATAAAAATTAATAAAACATTATTTGTCTGCAAGTAGTGTAAACGTGCCGTGTTGAATAATTTTAGTAAAAGTTTTAATATGCAATTAAAATTTTTAATGAATAATTTTAATGTGTATGGTAAAAGTGTAGATATAAGAAAAGTTTGAGGAAGGTGTAAATCAGAATTAAATATAAATACAGTTTTTTAAAAAAGATAACAAAAAAGATAATTGCATTACATTTTTTACAATTTTAATTAATAATTAATAATTTAAGGTAGGCTCAGGTAAGTCTTTTTTGTAAATTATAGAAACCAACTGAGGAGTCAGTATAAAACTGTGGAAGAAAATAAATGATGATTTCAGCACAAAATTTAAATTTTTGTATTGTATAGATAAAAGAAATAAAACAAAATAAAAAAAACGGGTCAAGAACAAACGGTGATAGAGAATATTGCTTTTAAAGTTAAAAAATGTGTAGACAATAAATAATTAACAATAATTATTTGTTATTATTTAAAAAAGGCGCTACGTGTTTACGAATCTGGAAACTCTAATTTGAAATGAATAAATAGTGTATTCAACAAAAAAGGGAGGCGATTTGTCGTCCGAAAATACAAATCTACTCCAGGGGAAAAACAAACCAACTTATCTAGTCTGAAATTGAAATGTATTACCGTGGCGGATAAATCTCCCTCGGCAAATTTTTTCCTCCGTGAAAAAAACTGACGAATTCTCCGGAATTTGTTTTCTTTTTTCATCAAGGGGTTGATGTGACAACGCATCCCCTTCGATAGGAAACTTAGCAGCCCCCACCCTCGATTTTCCTTTCCTCGATTTCTCGATTTTCTTGGCCCGGACTTCTTCCAAACAACTGTCTCGACTCAAAGCGATGATAAACATGCTACAATTTAGTTTGAGCTCGTGAGGGTAGATTTTAGTGCCAGCCAAATAAAATGGAATTAAATTTCTTATATGATTTACACTCCCTGTGACCTGATTTCCCAGGGCAGACCGTATAAATTCACTCAGGTTCTTCTCCCCATTGTTTCTTTTTCTTTTTGCAAGTGTCAACGCGGAACTCGGAGTTTCTCACTGGGCAAACACACTGCTAAAGACGAACTTTACAATTTGCTTCGCTTCAGTTTGCTTTTTAATCTTTCGAAATTGAATTTGTTCCCTTTGTCGCCCCGGAATTCTGATGAAAGGGGTACTTACTATTGACGAAGGCTTCCCTCTTGTCTGCGTAATTGTCATTGTGGCTCACGTAACCTGGAATTGTCGACATGCAAGTTAATACGAGTTTGCCATCATCGCCCACGTGGAGCTCTGACACTTCTATGGCGAGCTGCTTTACTGAAGGGGCCTTTTGATCGAAGTGACCGTGGCCGTGGACTCTTCCGTTGGTGAATGTTTTCGTTAAAGCGTCATCAACCTGCAAACATTAATACCATCAAATATAATGTACAATTTTATATTTACAACTTATTTTCAAAGCACAACGAAAACTCTTCTCTTAGTATAAGTTGCATTATTGAGGAATTTCGCATCCGTGTAAATTACGTATAAGACAGGAAGAGAGTGCAAATAAATAACAAAAAAAGTTATAAACGGTTTTCAAAAACTCGGCCCTGGAAAGTTGTTTGCAAAGTTTTCAAAAGTCGATCAATATAATCGTTTCAGTGTCTTATCTACTTCTGTTTAAACTCCCCAAAGGAATGTAAATATTCTGAAATATAAGCTAAAACGTACGTTTTCTCAAGCAACTCTCCTGATAACGGTATATCTGAAGATAGAGACAAGACCGGAAAATACAGGATTTTATCTTTTGCGGTCGATTCGGATGGAATACAATAAAAATACGCTTTGCTTTTATTAAGTGGAGAGATAAATCTAACTTCATTTTTGTTCGACCTATTTAAACTGCATCCAGCTGGGATAACACAAAAATCATTTAAAATGAATTAAATCCGCTCGACAGTGAATTTCACAGTGAGATAAATCCTAATAGGCGCAACCGAAATCCAGTCATATTTTCAACATTGTCACGTTAAACTTTTATCGGCAAATATTGCGTTTATTTTTTTAAAAACTTCAATTACATTTTTATCTCTATTTATACAATAGGTATCACACATAGGGAAATGGAATACTTTGAAAGAATTTAATAATCGAAGCGCTGAAATCGCCTTGCGCCTCCGCCAATTGTGCACATAAAATCATGTAAACGACTTCGTACTCTATAAAGCTTTAATATGTCCCTCATTCTGTAATATTACATGTGTAATTGAATTTGTTGTGGCGATCCGGGAATTTGCCGGGAAATTCGGTTGAAATCCGGGCTGCCGTGCGCACAGGTACATTAATTTCCCAGTTTTATGAAATGTCTCTTCATATCTGCGTGGCTTTAATAAGATTAATGGGACGGGAAGATCTGAAATCTGGAAGATTCGCTCTTGGAAGTTTGCGTTATTAATTCCCAGTCTAATAAATCACTCGAACCTAGCGCACTCTGATCTCCGGAGCTCCACTAAAGGTTTTAATAAATCGCCCCGAAAAAATTCCAGCAATTACTTCGATAATGGAAAAAGGAGGAGAAATTAATCGCGCCTAAAATCTGCTTGGGTTAATTATAATTATCGTTAAAATCGACCTTTTCCCGGCGTTATTGTCTGATCTCCCCGAATGAGATCGTTTACAGAATGCTTTCGCTAAATTGAGTCGAATAAATTCGAGAGTTAAACTTGATGCTGCTGGGGAATTCATTCGATGTAATTTGAGTTTTATACTAATTATCGTTTTATTTTTACAATTCTGGCTTTTCAGTAAAATATTGCCAGCTTACACTGTAAGAAACTTTAGTAAATGTACTTGAGGTTATTTGATACTTCTTACAATAAATGCATAATCTCCTGAAATTAAACACTACTAACAAGATAGCCTACCTCTATCTATGCTATAATTCTCTTTAATTTAAAATTGGGCTTTTGATTCTTAAGATTAAATACGAAATCAACTTATCACCTCTCTTTTAAACTTGTGAATTTTATTATTTACCTATGTTGAATAACATCTACTGGTCTGTTTATATTAATTGGAAATTAACGATTTTTAGTTGCAAAATATTATTTTGTATAATTACTTACATTACAATAATTGAAATTATAAACTTTGTTTAAATATATTAATTTAAACCTACCAGTAAAGTTCATTAAAATGTAATAATTAAATTCAGTGGCCATTCCTTGATAAGTAGACTACATATTTAATTAAATTAAAGTTTAATTACTAAATTTTTAGCATTATTACCACGTCTATTATCTAGAAGGAACTTACTTACTACGCACATTAATATGGTGTAGAGTTAAACATGGAAATGATTTTAAAGAGGGAAAATGTACCCTACAACTGTTACACACGGAAAGCAAAGTTTCTCTTTGTTTCTTCCTCTCCTCTGTGGGAAAATTCAAGCTGTCAAATGTCGGCAGCCGACTTGTTCAGACCTGAACGGCTCCATCCCTCCCAACCCCCTTCCTAAGACCCTGAAAATTCAGCGTTCGTGCTCCAGAAACGTCCGCGTGTAAATTAAACGCTGTATGGACTTGCGATTTGGAAGACCGGGCTTTCCTTACAAAAACTTCTGGGAAAGTTTGCGGAGCGAGTTCTTTTCTGATCAATATAATCGCCTCAGTATTTTACCTACTTTAACTCCAGTTCCTCCGGGGGACACAATTATCCCGAGCTGTTCTTTGCAGATATAACTTGTGCGTATAATGCGAATAACAATGTGAACTTTAAATGCTCAGTTTAATTCCAATTTCATTATGTAAAATCTTTGTTTAAAAAGTCTATTATAGAGCACGTTCAAGTATTCTTCCCATATCCGAGCCTCCACATAGAACTGTAAAAATAAACCCTAAACCAAAACACCTGATTACAAATCCTTCACACACCAGCCTCATATATTTCCCCAAGCTTTGTTTGGCTTTAGGCTTATGCATTTGTCCCGGTTAGACCTCGAACTGTCTTTATGAAATATAACCACCCCGTGCACCCCGTAATGCCCTCATAAATATTGTTTAGCGCTCTAACCCTCTTTGAAACACAGACACACACAAAAGCGATATTCTTGATATAATTTCAATGTTATCTCTATTGCTTGGACTCGAGATAGCTTCCCGGCTCCTCGCTTACACCATGAAATTTGTATCATTTGATTAAATTTGCAGGGCTTGACCAGGCAAACGGTGTCGTAAAACGCACCCTCAAAAGGAGCGCGTTATCGTTTGTTAAATTTAAATAAAGAGGGGAATTACGTGCCGAATGTCCGAGGAAGACGTTGCTGCATTTTTAAGAGGAGATATTACGGGGAATGTTGCGAAAATATTTAGCTGCGATCCATTTAATGTGGAATTCATGAGCTCTAAGCGAGATGGGCATTAGAGGGAAGCGAGTTTCACTCTCTCCTTGCTCTTTGTTTTTTACTCTCTAAAATGTAATTTTAATAACCGGGTTAAAGTGGAGGGCTCTAAACCATCGCGAGGAGACATTAAATAAAAGCGGAGGAGGAAAACTCTCCGGAATGTACGTGCATTATGACACAAAATCATATTCAAATTTGCCGTGTAAATCTCAGTCCGCCGTGTGTGCAGGGCTGAATTATTTAAATTGCTTGCGGATGCAAATCGTAGAATTTAACGACACTTTATTAAAATAAATGCCCAATTTGCGAATGGGGTATAAAATAATTTATAAATGGATTTCCTGAACCACTGTAATTTGCTTCTATTTAGTTATGTATAGTATGTAACTAATGGAAAAATTGTTGATTCATGCTGAAAGGAAACATACCCAGGAAACATTACGTAAACTATTGAAAAAATGTATAAGGGTCTAAAAATGATATATGGTCTATATTTAATTGTAGAAAATATGTATTTTTATGAACATAAATATTAATAATGCTTAAAAAACGTATTTGATATGCGTTTTTCAACATCTTTTAAGATTAGAACGTTTAAAACACATTTGATAAACATTTATCTAAATATTTAATTTATTTATATGTTTTATATTGGTATAACGTACTTACTACATATATATTGCATATACATTTTGACTATAAATACCATCATATATTATACACTAATATGTGCGACGTTTAAAATATAAGATAACGAAAAACTGTTTTGTATAAAACACATTTAATATATGTTCGTATAAATATTTAAATAATTCATATATACATTTTGACTATACAAATACTATCATACCTAAGTACAATCAATCTGATACCAATAAAAATGCTTCTCCTTCAGAGAAATTTGCTGCCATACCCTACATGACAGGCGTGATATTCAGGGTCTTAGCCATTATTATCGCGATTTAATTGTAATTTTGAACTTTGTTGTTGCTACATTTCTTCTAAATTTGAATTTTGAATTTCCCACTCCTCCTAACCTAACCACCTGTAGCGAAACTTACCTTGGTTCCCGGACGCCATTTGCCTTTGATACTTTATTGCTCAATAATCACTCAAAAGGTAAGTTTCAATAACATAAAGTTTCCAAATAGTTTTTAGTTCGGACATGTAAATCATTTTAAAATTTAATTTGTAACTCTTTTTCTTGTTGAAGTTTTTGTAGCCTTTCTATTCTTATTCTCAAGTTCTTCACTTAGATTTAAACATATATAATAAACAATATATCTCGCATAATTGTTCTGCATGTAATATACATTATATTATACACTTAATATACTGTTTACAGGACGAACATTGTTTTACATTGGAAATGTTTTTTATATATTTTTTTAAAGATCTACAATAAACAATATATCTCGCATAGTTGTTCTATATATAGGGTGGTCCAGCTAAGGCGACCCACTTATATTACAGCGTTATTAACAAAGTGAGAACAATAAAACTTGCAGGATTTACTCAGCACCTAAAGAGATCCAAAAAACACTAGTACAGTCGGACCAGATCTTTATGACAGTCGTCGATACGGCCTGCGCAGAGAGAGAAAGTATTCGGAGGGACAGAGTTAACCGTTCGCTAGCGCTCACAATACAATATACGAATGAAATCTTATCTGCTGCATCGCGTTAAAGAACGGCTTTGCATAACGTAACAACGCCACGATCTATTCGGGTTGGTGTCCGCTCGAGAAATGACTCGCCCCGCCCACAATTAGAGCCCTGCGCAAGAATGGACTCAATTCCGTCTATCAGGAGTTTTTGGTTGAGCAGTAGTGTTTTGTTCTGCCTTGCATAGTTTTTGCGCAAACGCACTTGGATTCATAAAAGTGATGATGAAGATGAAGTTTTTTTACATATTTTAAATCGACAAGTAATTTTGCATACAACCGTATAAAAATTTCTGCAAAAAAGTGGCGGATGGATGAAAAATATTTACTACTTTGTATGCCAAGTTAGGGCAATGAAATTTCCAAAAATTAATTCTGCACATAAAGGGCTTAAAATCATCCCCGTAACTTTTTACTCTATGACATTTCGTTACCGCGCAAGGGCACATAACTTTTAAAAATACATAGATTTAAATGTGTTTTTATTACTAATTCTAATCCCCAGAATGATTATGCGTACAACGATACCAATAGTGCAGCAAAAAATGTTGATTTGTGCAATTTATTATTTTATGGACTATGTCCACTTCAAGGCTCTGCACGCATCCCTACAGTTGCTTTGTTTTTTGTCGTTCAGGCCAGTAAATTTTTAGATGTGATAAATATTTGCAAAAAAATATACATCTGATAGTTGGTATTTACATTCAGTTTCGTATAAATGTCACTCTTTTACTGCCATGTTCTGTAATAAATAAAATAATATTAATCTGAAACATCACAGTTTAAAATAAAATAAGAAAACTTTTAATGTTATTATGAGTACTACACTACGAATTGACAGTTAATTGTGCTAAAACGTCTTAGGCGGATCACCTTGTATAATACACTTTATTTTATACATTTAATATAGTGTTTATATGGCGGACATTTTTTCACTTTTTATACTCTTTTCAGAATAGTATATTATTTTATAAGGAGGTAAAGTGACACTTTTTGTAGCGACGAGCTACAAAAAGTCACTTTAATTCCTCATAAAATATGCTATTTTTTCTTCAAACGTTCGAAAAAACGATAATATTGCGGTTTAAACGTTAGTTTGACAACTGTCAGTTGGCAGTTGGCAGTACTTACTTTTCAAGCCGCCGTCCGTTTTTCGGGCCCATTATTGTACTTCTAACTCTGCGCATGCGCCACATTTTCTTTTTCTGACACTTCTAGTGACTTCTAGGGGAATACTGAAAAGTGCAACTTTATCCCCGCCGACTGAGCTAAATAATGTGCGTATTATATGCCGTTTGAAGAAAAACATATTGTTACGTTCTATAACTAATAGGATTAGGAGAGTTAGTTAACAAACTTTTAATTCCTACTTAGCATTGACAATTCTAACAACAAACCCTCACTTTTTCATAATAACAACCAAACTCTTTTTAAATAACAACCTACTCATGATATAAAACCTATCATTACTCCCCCCCTTTATTGAAGATTGCCACAATCTTCTTGATTCCAAAACGGCGTAATACGGTTGGCATGAACCACCTTTGGTTTTCCCCTAGGTTGTCGACGAATTCGGTATATTATATCGTTAATCCTTTTTAGAATTATATATGGGCCTTCCCAATGGGCTTGTGCCTTTGGAGACAATCCTTTCTTTCTAAAAGGGTTATAAAACCATACTAGATCTCCCTCTTTGTGTAGTGCTTCTTTTGATTTCAGATCGTATCTCGTTTTCATACCTTCACTTGCTTTGACATTATTGCCACGTGCGAATTCATGTTCATGGTTCAATAT
>JAWQRP010005954.1:0-10180 GCA_033557875.1 Quadriops clusia | reverse complement strand
CTCAAATTCAAAAGATATGAAAATATCTCTACTACTATTATGTTCTTCTGTTCGCTGCTATATACATTACTGCTGCATAAATTTTTAGTGAGTATGATAATATGTATATGTCGAAATCATAAGATTAAATATATATGTAGGATAAAATGTATGTGTGTATGGTAATATGTACACGTGTACATGGTCAGATATACATGTGCACATGGAAATAAGTATACGTGTACATGGTAACAAATATATGTGTACAGGGCTGCCCGTGATTTTTCACGGGCATTAACTAGTAATTCTATAAAATTATTACCCACATGAAACAACTGCATGTTTAAAAAAAAACACATATTTCAAATTTCGTACACATGTTTCTCATTACTATAAAAACTCGGATATGTAGGTAATTTCATTTTGATTGGAATTCTATAAATGTTTTCCCGAACATGATTTATCATATAAACTGCTCGCGTAAATAGAAATACATAGTTAAATAAAAGTTTGTCCACATTTTACCGATTACATTCTAAACAAAGACAAATATGTACTTTTATTCTTATTGGAGTATGTATAACAAATGTTTAGTACGAAAAATTCTAACTAAAACTAGAATTTCCGAGAATAAGTTCTAAATAAGTTAACATCTTCATTGCGTGGGTCCAACACTTCTTATATTCATTTTGTGCATAATGAAATATGTATCTACTTTCCAGCGGAAATTTAACGGATTCCAGAAATGTACCCCAATCTTCTTATAACTGGCAATAAGAAGAGAATCAATAAAATTTTAGAGGCCCAAGACAGAAAATATACCTATACTATATTTTATTATTTCATGGCATTTCAAAACAAACAATAAATATATACGCATTTTGCCAGAAGACAAAATAAAAAATTAAAAAAAAGGATTAATAACTCCTTAAACTATGAAAACAAAAATCCTCACGAAAATTTCATGCATTCTATTGCATTTATAATAACTAATAATAAAATCGGAGATTATTTATTAAACACTGTTAAACCCAAGTGTATATCCCGAAGTAATTTTTAATACTTTTTGAAACCATAAATCGAATTTTCCGAATCGTATTTCTTACATTCTGCTACATGTGCTTCACTAAATTATCTCTGCATCAAAGCCCCGAGAATCAATCCAGTAATCCATCACGATTGAAATGAACACCCACTTAGAGGATTTTTTCTGCTAAACAAGCCGTAAGATGGCTGTTGTCTCAGCTCCACGCTTCGCACCCTCTCAATCAATACGTTCTTTTATTTGTCGCGGCATTAAAAGACAAGCGCGACTGTTGTAGCAAAGACCGAAATTGGCAATTAAGCACCACTGGCACGTAAGGGTGTCTTTGGGTAGGTCGCTGTGACACGAAAGTGAGATATCTTCGCCATCCGAGGGCGATTTATCTCTTGGGCTCTCGCGCAATTGCCGCTCTCAATCCTCGGAGTACAGGGCCGATATATTGCATTGCTTGCAGCGGAGCCACCTGCGATCAGTTCGCAGACAAATAATGAAAGGATAATTTCCAGTCATTTACTGGGAGATGGAGCAGCAAGTACGGAATACGTTTCTCAATATTACAATTTTATACAAGTACAATCGATTTAGAATGCAAATACGTAGAGGTAACTTGTTTATTGTTTAATTAGTTAGTTGAGTACATTCAAATGTATTTCCGTTCGATTTTTCAGACTTGTTAAATTTACGACTGTGGGAACTTGGCTATAATTTATTCGGTATTCTTCTTCAAGTACTTCAAGTTCCCAGCATCATTTACACTTACATAACTTAAGAATCTTAACAATTGGCATGTAAACACTTTTTTACTGTCGATTTGATGCTGATTTACATAAAACGGAAATAATTTGAAATTCAGCTGGCATTAAAATGAGGCGAACTTACAGGAACTAAACTTACAATTAGATATAAATCATTTTATGTAATGCAGTTCCAGGTAAAGTGTCTTTATTATTTATTAATTGGTCGTATATTTAATAATTTATTAATTAATGTTTTCTTTTTTCAGGTACGTACATTTCGCAGTCTTTAATCATTCGATCCCGTTCAATACTTTCAATGTTGGAGTCAATACTTTCAATATTGCAGTAAGTACATTAACAACTTTTAACCGGTTCGAAACTTTATCCAGAATAAGTGCACGTTTCGCAAATCTGCAAACTTAGCTTTCGCTGCGGATAGTTCGAAAAATAAGGTGACGGCGGCGCTGTAGGGATTTCACCCTTCTATTCCGATTGTTCCTCTTACGTGCCATCAAATTTGCTCGCCATTTAATGCATTATCCTGTGGAAGTGCTGACCTCTGCCTTCTGGTCTGATCCCAAATGCGATCGAATTATGGTGTCCCAGTGCAGATGGTATTTCAAATGGCGCTTGCCTTGTGGATTAGGCTATGTCCTCTTCGACCCACGATATTAAGGATACCAATCTAGCAACATTTTTATTTTGTTTTTGACTAATTAAATTGCATGCTCTTATAGATTGCACCAAATAAATGATTGTAATAATGTCAATAATAATAAGAGTACGCATTCAAGGTTCCTTTGAGGCTCTCCATAAATGTAACTTCTCTCCTGATCCTCGCTTCCTTAAAAGACGCTCAACCCAGCAGCGTCCCTGAAACTCCAATCCTGTCTCTCTCTTCCTATCGGCTTCCTCCTTAGCAGTTTCTAGCATTGTCTTTTGTATAGACTCGTGCTTCGTATTTGGTAATAGACGATACGACAAGGAAGCGTGGGTCGCTGAGATTTATTGTGTTATTATGATATTTATGTTGGAAACTATATCAGGCGGATGTCAAATTGAATATATTAGGAAAGAAAATTTAGTACCGCAATTTGTTACAGAAAACGTCCATTTTGTGCCTTGTGCCGTATTGTTGGATATTAATCTTGTATTAATACTTCAGTCGTAACATTTTACTATGACAATTATTTACTTATGTATAGTATATGTTCTATATATTACCAACCAAACTCGATTTTAGGTCAAACTAGTTTGTCCTAGGCCAAACCGGTATATCCTAGACCAAACCGGTATATCCTAGACCAAACCGGTTTATCCTAGGCCAAACCGGTATATCCTATGCGTGTCAGGATATACTAGTTTACCCTAGGACAATCTAGTTTGGTCTTAATACTTTAGGCTTAACTAGCTTGACCTAGGCCAAACTGATTGAATCGTTGCAAGTGGCAAAATAAACAAGAAAATGGTGTAAGTCAAAAACTACCAAACATTCAGTTGAAACCACGCAAGGTTTTATGAGCTGTACCTGTATCAAAAATTGTGCTAATGATATTCTGTAATTCAAAATGCCCACTATAGTACACCCTGTAATGTTCACTCCTTTAACTGTCTTTAAAGCCCTAAATCTTTGGTAAGTCTTCACTCCTTTACCTGTCTTTAAACCTAAAAAATGTAGACTAAACTAGATTGTTCGAAGCTGAAATACTATATCCTAAAACTTGTAGGATAAACCGGTTTGGCTTAGGACAAACTAGTTTATCCTGAAATCGGGTTTGACCGGTAACGTACAAATAATATGTAGTAAAGTTAGATTATAATAAGAAGCACACTATAATACTTATTATAGGGAAGAAAAGGAAAGTGGCACTAACTTTTTTTATTCCATTAAGGTTTGTCCGGCCATTTGTCACGATGCGATGGGGCGCATAAAACGTCCGAGCAAATATAATGGCCTCACATATTCCAGGAACAACACAACACTAAAACTCAAAATTACAATACATCAAGGGGAAACATCATATTTTACTTGCCAGGATCCACTCTGCTCGACGCCCCAGTAGCCCCGGCTTCTTTGTGTGCGATTCCTCGCGCGGTTTTACGGCGGCTACGTGTGGGAAAAAGTGGCAACCCTTAAACCCTCGCGTTACAACCCTCAGGAAAACTTATATCGAGTTAAGTAGGTTCCAAGGGCGTGGGGAACTGGGCCGCCGACTTTGACACAAAAACTTCCTCTGATGCGTGCGGGGAAATCAATAAATCCCCCTGATGCGAAAGGATTAGCTAAAGAGAGTTTTTGTAAGATTCCCGAAAGTGTCGGGGTGAATTGTTTTGTTTTTATCGGTTAAAAAGTGCTAGAAGTATATTTTCTGGAAATATTATGGTTTTCAAGTGAATAAAGACGATATATTAGTAAGTTAACAAATAGAAGTTGCGATAGTAGGATATTGGGAATTATAATCATTCTAATTAATGTGTCAGATTACTTACAGTTAGCAAAAAATGTCCTACTAGTACTGCGACAACCACGTACTGGATTTTGTAAACAAAATCGTTACCAATGCTACCAATGTAGGCAATCGATGATTACACATAACAAAACAAATCAGTTTGCTACTTGATCTTTAAATAACAAATAACGTTATTAAGATATGACAAATATACTTAATGTATCCATAGTAACTAGTATAATAAGTACTACAACAACGCCGGTTATTCTGGAATTAACTTCTTTAGGCCACCGTTTACGCTTCGCGTGAGACATATGTTCTCCAGTTTGGCCTCTTCTTCCATTCCCCATACAAACAGAAGAGTCCATTATATTACGGAGATCGTATATATTAATGTCGTATATTATCCTTTTTTCTTATATAAAATACATGGCACAATTTTCTAGGGCTGTAACTTCTTATTCAGCGCGCGTTGCCGAAAATCTCCTGCTAGCAACGGCCGATGCTGCGGAGAAAGACATTCGCATCGCTAGGAACAAAAGTTGCTGTATAAAAATCCTTTGGTTGATTTACGTTCAAGTAAAGTTGTTTCTAAAGGTTTTATAATATAATATAGGTGTTTCTTATAAGGCATTTATGTAACAGTTTTATAGTCGTCTAATTATAATATCAAGAGTCGTAAAAACGTCCTATACTTGTCTGTATTTCATATCATTTTACGACAATTCAGTATAGAGATGATAACAATCAATTAGAAGCAATCCCTGCAGTTGTTTTATTAAACACATACAACGATTTGGTTCTGTGGTAGAATATTTGTGTTTATGGACATACTGCGATGTATTGTCGCCGCCACAACACTAAGATTACATCCGTCGAAAAGTTACAACTTGACCTCATTTTGCGCCTTCCCTGAAGGGTAGAACACCCCTCGGCTTTGTTAAAAAAAGAGCCCGCTGCGTATTCACCGGATTTTACAGCTTCCTATTTCCCGCATAAAATTGGATGGCAGCTTACACAATTTATACCTTATTATGTACTTTAAATATCGGAGGGTACTTCGGGCTTCTATGGGACGAAAAAAAGAATATAAATGCACGGTTTAACCTTATTGCGTCCCATTCGCCTCTATGTAATATGTAGGTATTTTAGGCAGTCTGTTAGGTATGCATACATATCAGTTTTTTGGCCCAAACGTGGAACGAGCTTAAATTTGAATAATCATATCAGCTTGCTATAAGAATCCTGATTTAATCTAATATTAAAAGAAGGAAAAAAATCTCATAATGATATAATTTGAAGCTTACTTAAAACGAAAACTTACTTAAAACATCCCTCTAACGTTTATCCAATGAACCCATGGCCGGGGCGTGCAAAACTAACAAAATTAAAAACTCTAAAGCCCGCATCTAGAGGCAGCAGCAGTTGCTTGCAGCGCGCGCTTCTTTTGAAAACTCCCCAGCCATGATGGTTTTTAATTACCCAGAAATTAGCAGTTTTACTCCGTTTTCGAGCGAAGCGATTATCAAATTAAAGCCTGAAATGCACCTTTGTGGCCGAGAGAGGGATTTTCCGAAACAATAACATCCTCTGGAAAAACTGGGGCGGCTTAGTGGCGGTAATTGCGCGGAAGTTTAAACATGTAAATTTCATTCCGAACAGATTTAATACATTGCAGCGAATTAATTCCTTCTCCACTCTCATCCGAACTATAAAACCGAGAGGAGCAACAGCGGACGACGTTTTCCGGGGCAGGTTTCCACCCCCAAAGGGACGAAGGGGTAAGCAGGCTGCGACCGAACTAGCTATATACACACAGCACCAGCAACCACCGGCTGCCTGCGTGTTGTTTTCTGTTTGTCTCCCTGAATATTTGTTTTAAATATGCAGATTCCGTTTTATCCGAGCCACGCAGAAAGTACCCCAAAGCTCCTAATCTGCTTTAATTTAAGACAGTGCTCGGCCTGATTTATAAGGGAGACGCACCGTTGTTAATGTCCGTTGTAAAAATAAACCGTCGACGAGATGAGATTTGACGGGGAAGAGGCGGCATTTGTTCTTTGCGGGGGAGGTTTATGTCTTAAGAATGAGAGGCTCAAACTGATGCTCCTGATTGAAAAACAAAAAATATATTCTAAATAATAAAAAAATATACCTACAGGGTAAACCAACTAAGACGTTCATCTTGAATTACATTGTTATTAACCCTTTGGCTACCGACATTTTCAAGTAATAAAAATGAAGTCATATTTTACGTTTATGAAAAAAAATATGTAAAATTATAATCTCTGCATCACAAACTTAACTTTTGCGAAAATATGAAAAACAAACGTTTGAGGAATGACCATTCGAACACAATATTCGAACGCGCCTCTAGGGAGAATATGTACCTGTATAGGCAACCAAACTTGCAAACGGTTGTATACGCCCTTGATAAAAATTTTAAAAGTATATTTTGCTGCTAAAGTGAAACATTTTTCTGGGATATTATCAATTATACATTAAAATGTATTTGTTTATGCACCTGTATACTAAAATTTTAAACTACATGGCGTTTTCATCGAAATGAACAAAGTTAGAACAAAAAAATTGAAGCATGCGCGGAATACATTGATTTATTATTACGACTCTATTTACTAAGTTAGGAAAATGAAACTTCGGAAATTAATTATGTACATAAAGGGCTTAAAACATCCCTACAACTTTTTGCTCTATGACGTTTTGTTGCCACGCAAGCGCAGGTAACTTGTGAAAATACATTTTTTTCAAGGCGTTTTTATTGCAAATTTTAATCCCCTGAATGACTCTGCGTACAACCATGTCCAATTTAATTAAAATCCTAATCTAGGCACTTGATCAAATTGCAGGGCATTTAGTTCGTATACCCATCTCTATACTCAATACATACTCCTACATTAGATTTTAGGTTCTAAAGTGAATAATGCTGCCTGGACCTATAGTCCTATAATGTAGTTCATGGTGAACGTCTTAGATGGGCCACCCTGTATATCTATTCGAAAATAATTTTGCTATAGCAAATAAAAGTCAAAATGCTTCAATATTTAATATATAGCAGTCCCTATCTTACAGCAAACACCCAACATTTTTGAAATATAACTCAAAGTGCGCATAATTCCTCTCTTCAGCAATTCATCCCCCGACAGGTAGCAAGCAGAGCGCGTTATTCGAGAATATTACCTCTTCTATGCAATTCTCACTGAAATAGTTTCAGCTTATTTATTGTGCGCATATTTTAAAATGCTTCCATCGCGGCCGCCGCCGCCTTCCTTAGCTCGAACAACGCGGCAACAAAGCGGAAAATAAGAGAGCAAAAGGGCCGCAACTTCACCTCGCATACTAATGCAGCATTTCAGCGAAAACAGAGGAGGCTGCGAATGCTAGAAAAAATAGCGAGTGTGGCGCCCCGGCGCGGCCAGGTTTTGTTTCTGAATTTTAGAGTGTTCGCATCACGAGTGCCGAGATGAAGTTAATAGTGACAGGGGTGCCCCGTCGCCCCCTCGCGGCTCCTCGCTTTATTTCCACTCGGCGCGCTGGATTCCCCGAAAAGGTTGCCAATTTTAGTGATATTTTCTTGTCGAATTAAATTCCTCAGTTTTTACTCCCTCCGCTGGCAGATGTCCAAGGCATTAAAATTCAAATTGCGCTATTACTATATAGCACTCATAACGTAGGTAATGTTACATTTTCAAGGAGCGTTTTCGGGTTATTGTCCTCGCCCTAAAATTAAACAGACTTGAAGGCGACCTTCCCTGGCATAAATGGGGCGTGCAACAAGAAAATGATTTCATTAAATCATCCAAATTTTGTTGGATTTTTTTGTGTTGAAATTTAAAACTTGTTTTACACCCGGTATTTTGTTAAATCTGATGCTCTAATTGATTTTATAAAGGAGGTATTTCGTAAAACGTATGTTCTTGTTACTCTACTCAGTTTGAAAATAATGAAATATGTATATGACACATTTCGTCTGAATAGTTTATTTTTAAATATGGGTGACAACAATGCAATTAAAATAATTTGAATTTCAAAATAAGAAAAAATGTTTTGATGCAAATCGTTCAAATCATATTCAGTTACCAAAACTTCCAAATCATTTCTAAAATTCTTAACTTCAATGTGTTAATTATGAACTCTACTCATCAATAGTTGACTTTGCAAAAATTTAGGACAAAACGTCATAGTAAAAGACAAGTTAATATTCAAATTTCAAGGATTAGGTTAAAACATACCACACTTATAGAATAGGAGCTTGCGTACATTATACATGGTACAATAGATACTCTTGAGCACTTTAACAACTCCCACGTCCAAGAACGAGTCCCATCAAAAAGCAAAACAAAGTCGCAATTTATATTTACTTTAAGCATCGTACCCTTTACTCGCATATTTAACGTAATATTAAAATAGTAATGACGTCCCAGAAGCACACTCTCCCAAGAACATAAATTCCAATTTGCGCTACTCTCTGAAATTAAACTAATATTTAGACTGTTGAACTCTTCCTGTTAGCCGCTCGCGAAGCGCGAAGGAAAAGGACGAACACCTCGATATATCCTTTCTTGGCCACTAAAGCCTCCTTAAGTCGCAAATGAGGGGCATTTAGCGCATCTACGTAGGAAAATATAAACTTGACGGAAAAATACAAACTCGACGGAAGAATACAAACTCGACGGAAAAATACAAACTTGACGGAAAAAATACAAACTCGACGGAAAAATACAAACTTGACGGAAAAATACAAACTCGACGGAAAAATACAAACTTGACGTAAAAATACAAAACTACTTTAAAGAGGTCCAATAGTGGGGAAACAGTTCCGGAAAGATTGTAAGTTATTGCGGTAGCGCTATGAACATTATGGCACTCGCAGTAAACATGTCATTTTCGGTGCTAAATGGGCTGTTGTACGTGCTGCCATCTTCAGGGCGGTTCGTGGCACTGGGAAACGGGGTCGATCGGTCCAGCCGCTGACCAACAGATAATCATTTTTAATTCACACGCGGTTAAACTAAATTCTGCTATGGAAGTTTTAATGGATGGCCTTTAATGTTTTTTCGTTTCATTGTAAAATGTTATTTTTTGACAATACATTGGTATATATCTAGCTATTTCCTATAAGTAGGTATAAATAAATTTTATATGAAAATAATATCTTGGATATATAGTCCCTTAATTAGGAAATGTAATATATTACTTAAAATTTATTTATTTTTAACGCGTTTCTCGGTTTTCCGCTTCATCAGAGAAATGTTTAAAGTGATTGACACTTTATATTTTAATTAAACTTACCTTTTATAATCTTGGACTCAGTTAATAGGCATTGTGTTTAATTTCTTGGGATGTGAAGTCCTTTTTATAATTGAATATACCTTCAAACTAAATTAATTTATTAAATCGCCGTTTCGATACCAATTTGCATCTTGTTCAGGAATTATAATGGTGTAAACATTGCGGCCACATTTTCCATTGCTAAAAGCCATATTTAAACATTAACGATGTAACTGATTACTTTATTTTGAAGATCAAATGTTTAAAGGGCTGAATAGACTCAGTAAGTGAAACTAGTTAGTTGTGATTCAACAATTTATTCACTTGGTCAAAAAAGCAAGCTTTATCCCAACCTCTTGGGCATCCTCAGGTCTGCAAACACACAACAGTGGCCACGAGTTACAAACTATCCGACATTTTATTGAACATTAAAACGAACATATGTATTTTTTATCTTCTTGGGATTGAAGTCCGTTTGTATAATTAAAAGACTGCTCTCAAATTAAATTCATTTATTAGTGTCGACGTTTCGATGCTAAAATTTGCATCTTTGTCAAGAAACTGCCCATTTACATTGCGACCATTTTGGCCATTGCTAAAAAAATTCACAAATACATGAGTGAAATTGTTACATTACTTAACACTTACACTTACTCAAATAACATAAAACAGAATGATTA
>JAWQRP010005953.1:0-10180 GCA_033557875.1 Quadriops clusia | reverse complement strand
GGTCATTGTGTTCTTTAACGTGCGCGTAGATTATACCTACAACACACGGGACCCCCGGCTTTACATCGCTCCCGGACGATGAGGCACTCAAACATTTTTTCCTAATCAGAAAAATCATCGCCGTCGGTTATTAGTAGTATTATTATTCGTACTATTATTATTATTATCTCTAAGGATCAAGATCAGGAATTTGCACATCAAGAAGAAATTCTTCAATACTCTGCTCGTCCCCATTATATCGAGAATCATTGAACACCTGCGGAGAAATCGCATCACCCTTCTGTATCGCCTTGAGCAATTGCGCAGCTTGGCAAACAATATCCGAATCCAAACCAGCTTCCACAGCCGCCTCCAACGCGTAGCTCATAGATACCCCCGGCACCAATTTGTACAAAAATATGATCTCCTTGCCCTCTCGAGTATGGTCCATCTGCATGAGCGACACCAAAGGAGACTCCCCAACTTTGTTTATAAGCTGATGCATGTGCGTCGAGACCAAAATATGCGGACAATTCTCGCCCTGCAGCAAAAACTTCTGCAAAGCTCCCGCATGCAACGCTACACCCTCTATCCCAGTGGTTCCTCTTCCGAACTCGTCTACCATTAGCAAAGAAGTAGACTTGGCGCAGTTCAGCGCCTGGGACATCTGCGTAACGTCGATCATAAAAGCCGACAATCTCAAAGCAGCGGATTCCGTTGCATGTAGCCGAGAATGAATGCTAAACGTCATTGCAATATTCGCCTCTTTAGCAGGCAAGAACATCCCCACGTGAGCCAAATACACCATCAAGCCTACCTGCTTCAAGTAAACACTCTTTCCGCTGGAATTCGGGCCTGTTATCAACTTAACTCGGGAAGAATCTCCACCAGAAACGAAGTCGTTAGAGACATATGTATCGCAGAAGAGCTCGCCTAACGGATGCTTACATTCCACTATTTTGTGTATGCTGTTTGTGTTAAGTCTCGGGCGGACAAAGCCTTTTTCCTTCGCTACTTTCGACATGGATATTAAGCTAAAATAAATAAAGAATATCATATATCTGTTCCTTCTTCGATTCAGGAATTTAATAAATTTTTAGTAATTAAAAGACACTCTCCTGAAGTTTTAACTAATTTACTTTATGCAGCTACGTTTTGCCTCATCAATGAGGCATCATCAAGCCGAAACGTCGCAATGACTACGACGTTTTAAAATTATATGATCAATTTTTACCCAGTTTGCAAGTCTATTTCTCTTACTTTTAAAAACGTTAAATTATTAAACAAAGCAAACAATTTTCAAACATTAAACAATTGACAGTTTATGCAATGCACTTCAACTGTTGATGTGAACACATGAACTGTCAATTGTTTAATGTTTGAAAATTGTTTGATTTGTTTTGTAATTTAATGTTTATAAGAGTAAAAGATATAGACTTACAAAGTGGGTAAAGATTGATCATATAATTTAAATCCATTGTAATATATTATTATTAATAAGTTATTTGTTATTTTGAGATGAATAATTTATGTTATTTTGAGAATAATTTAAATAAAAAGGAAGAAATTAATTAAATAATACAAAATATCTAATGGAAGACACATACCAATCCAATAAGGCTATTATGTTAAGTGGTTCCCGAATATCCTTGTTATTCATAATTACATATCCAGATAATCGATGAATTATTCGGTTTTCGTGGGCTATGATGTCCATGTGAATGTCACCTAGTTGACGATCCAGTTCTTTGCATAAAGCATTTTTGTAGTGTAATACTCCTTTCATTTCAAACTGTTAACAGCGTTATTAATAATGACTAAATATCAATAACTTAAGTTCTTAATAACTTAATATAACACATTATTAATTTATTTTTTAAATATTTATTTTACATATTAAGGTATATATGGAGAAGGTTACGTCAAAAACTGAACTAGAAATAGTCTTATTCTATAAAAATGACTAGATATATAATGAAAAGATTAAATATAATGCTTATTATTATAATTCTTACCAAAAATTGAAATCCTATGCTTTCCAACTGGTACCGATTGCAATTCGGCTCCCATTCTTTCACTGCAATTAAATGCCCAGTTTCCGGGACATAAAGGACAACGCATTCTGTTAAATATTCCGGAAGTTGATTTACGGCAAAATTTGCAGCGGCATTTACATTCTTGCTAATGTCCTGTCGCTTTAATTTTTCTAAAATACAATCAAATTATTTTTAAAACTGTATTGCAATTGTAAATAATATTTATTCACTTCATAAATTATTCACGTCATAAATTATTCACGTCATAAATTATTCACGTCATAAATTTTTTTATTGTAAAATTTTGATTATAAATTTTTTTAATGTAAAATTTCGATTTAAAAAAATTATAAAAAAATTTTTATAAATAAACTTTATTGTAACAAAAAAATAATAATCCTAGTTGGTACTTACTAGCATCCAAATCCTCGTCAAGTCCGAATTTTATCATAGGTTTGAATCGATTTATATTCTCAGTGAAATCTAAAGCTTTATTTATGCAATTCTCGAGTCCGTATAAATTAGGTGTTATCAAGTTAGTAAGTTCTTCGAAAATAGGACACGATTCTCTCTGAGGGCGACAGACTTCCTGTATGAATAAAGTGTGGTATATCGTCTAAAAATATAATTATGTATTATTAAAAATTTTTGAAAAGTATTTTAACGAAATTTTTCTTTACATTATATAAAATTTCCCAATCAGCGTTAGTTCCTCTGAGGTATTGTATTCTCTCTAATATTTGCTGCAAGAGATATTGACAAACATATTATTAATGACATTATTTTCTAAAAAATGATTAATCAGTTTATTTTAAATTAAAAAAGCACTCACATTAACATCGCTTATCTTCCTAATGTTCTCCTGCAAGCTTTCGATAAAACCAGCATTCAACGGACTATTCGCAAACTCAATAAAGTCGAGCCTTTTATTAAGCTCATCGATATCGTTGATTGGATTAAGCAATAGCTTCTTGAGGCAAGCATATCCTAAACTCGACTGGCAATAAGGAGACAGTAATTTATAAATGCTGCAACCTTCTCGATTGCTTTGTTGTACTCCATGTTTGAAGCTCGAGTTGTGCTTAACGGCATTGAAAACTTGAAGGGCACTAAACGAGTTCTTGTCCATGAATACATGATTCTTCCTGCAATTGAGAGTGTTATTTTCTTTTACATATGTAATTCAATGTACAATTTACAATGATTGCATGTACGATATACATATGTACTAGTAAAATGTATGTATTAATAAAATGTATGTACTAGTAAAATTAATGTATTAATAAAATATATGTACTAGTAAAATGTATGTACTAGTAAAATGTATGTACTAGTAAAATGTACGTACTAGTTCAATGTATGTACTACATACTAATATAATATTTACATAGTTATAGTGCTTATATGAGAAAAGACCAATTGAGCATTACAATCAGGATTAATGTGCCCCCAATTGCTCTCGATGTACTTGATGAGAGCCCCTAAGGCATGAAGAGAAAATTTATTTTTAAAGTCGATCAGGGACTGCAGGTGGATTTCTCGTTCTTCATCGGTAGTGTTCTCCTTTTCCGATTGTAGCCTTATCCCTAAAAGCTTGTACTCACATGCTAGAAATGCTAAAAAGATTCATTTTTAATCATTAATCGGTTTTTATAATATAATAAATACAACATTATATATTTAAAATACAACATTATATATTTAAAATACAACATTATATATTTAAAATTCAGAAATTATTTAAACAATACTTACAATATTCCTTAAAAGACAGAAGGGACAAATTAGAGGGCATTTGCCTAATCTGATCGGAATCGACGGTACTCTCCTCATTCGATAAAACATCGATTAAACATTTTATATATTCGTCTAAAGGGGCACCCATTGATATAACATGAAGAGGGTTTACTTCATGTAGAATTGTCTTTGTTACTATGAAACTAGGCTGGATGTCGGTCATATCAGTGTACATATAAAGCTAAATAAAAATAAACAAAATGATTTTTATGTAATTACTATTTAATACAATCTTTTAATCGAAATGAAACAAATAGTCATACCTGTTTGTCGCTAATTTTGTAATAAGCCGCACCTAATTTCCCGAATTTCCAAAGCATACATAAAATCGAATCGGAATTATCGTTAGAAGAATTCACTGTGCTCGTAACAGTGATATTTTCATTACTCGACGAGAGATTCTTCGCAATTGATTCTTGGTTAGGGTTAGAATTCTTCCGCAACGTAAGGACTATATCGCTTTCAAGATTTATGTTTGAAAGTTGCGAAGAAAGTGAAGTAGATACTTCAAAATTCATTTTTGCTTTATAGTTTATATATTAACCTTATAATCTTTAAATATTGAAGACTTTAACACATAAACAAAGAAACTATTTTGCAAAAGTTCAATATTGTCAACAAACTGTCAATGAGCACCAAACAGCTTCTATTGTTGTCAAAAATGTTACAACAATGTCAAAAGATGGCGGCCTGTTCAAACGGACCAATAGCAGATCTTGTTCGGCTTGGCGCCAAATTTAAATCTGTCATTGAAAAATTTGAATACTCTCAGTGAGTATAGGAGTTACTCCTATGAAATCTCTTTTTTTAGACAAGAAATACAGAAAATAAGAAAAAAGAGAAGAACAAGATAAATCAATCTATTGCACAATGAAAAATATAATAATCGTGACAGCAGCAGACAAGTTTTGTTTAATAATTTATTTCGTTTGTGTCAGAATTAAATATATGTCATATCGCATATGTATTACTAAAGCTATAACTCTACGTACATAAACCTAGACCTAAATTAATTATATTAGTTTTGTTATTTATTTTTTGTAATTGTAAATGCATGTTTACTCAATTCGGAAGAATACAAGCTGATGTCGTGGTGGTTGGTGGAGGATTATCCGGGATCGCTGCAGCTTACACTATTCTTCAACTAGACTCTGGACTTAGTGTTTATATCGTTGAAGGATCTTGTTAGTAAAAATAAATAAAAATATCAACAGAATGCAAAATATCAAAAATAATAATAAAATTTATAACATACTGGCCGTTTAAAATATAATAATTTTAAACTCTATTGATTCCTTAGCTAATTTTGGGGGTAGGATCCAATCAAAAAAATTATGGACCTCCAAAGGAGAAAAAAGTTTCGACATAGGCGGACAGATCATCTTCGACAGTCAAGACCATGTGAAGAATTTATGTGAAAGATTAGGATTAAATCTGGTAAAGTCGGAGAACACAGGAAAACACATCATGGAGCTGAGTCCCGGAAAAGTGGATACTTTCTCAGGAAACATAGTGAATGCTGGCGGACCTATAGAAACCTTTGACTTAATAAATTTTTTAGGGAAGGTAATCAATTAAAAAATTATTAAAATTTTTGAATATATATTAAATTTCAGACAACATTTTACGTGAAATTATTGTTCTAGTTTGAAGAAATAGTATCTAGCATTTCGTTAGCAAACCCAATTTCCATCGTTAATCATAAAGAGCTGGACGCAATGCCTGTGGAACAATATCTGGAAAAAAACTTACGATCGGAAAGAAATAAGAATATTTTAAGGATTACAATTCTTCTATACACAGGCTTAACTTCTAATCAAATATCAACCTTATTTTATGCAGCTTTTTGCAGCTGTACATTTGGGATTGATGTTCAGTTTGAAAAATGGACTTCTGGAAAAACCTATGCAATTGCTGTAAAAACCATTATTTTATACATCTACATCTTATAGTTATTTCTTATTGTTATTTAATAGTTTCTCCAAATTTTATTTACTTTATTTCAGGACGGTACAAATAAACTATACAAGAAAATGTTAGAAAACATAGACTCAATCTTTATTCTAAAGGAAGATCCCGTAATTTACATCAGAAGAAGTTCTTCTGAAGTAGTTATTAAGACAAAAGGTGGTAACTCTTTCAGGTAATTTTTATTACTTCTAAACACTAATTTATTGATTAATAATTTTTAATTTATTAATTTTATTTAATTTATTATTTTATTTAATTTATTATTTTATTTAATTTATTAATGATTATTAATCAATAAATTAATAAAAAATTATTATATTTATGATAACATGCAGCTGCAGGAATGTAATTATGGCAATACCACCCAAAGAAATCTTGAAAATACAGTTCGAACCCTCGCTCCCAGAAAAAAAGATAAAAATACTCAAAAACTTGCGAAGAGTAGACATGGTCCAATTTATCGCAACATACAACAGGGTAAGTCAGCCTTTAATAGAAAATACGCTTTGTAAGTGTTCCTTACTCTATTAAAGGCCTTTTGGAGAAATAAGGGGTTTTCAGGTTTCACTCTCAGCTTGCCTAATCCTTTCGTTTCTTGCTACGATATAACGAAAAACGACATTCCGGCAATTTGTGGATTTATCCCGGGGCGAAAGGTAAGACCCTAAGATACCAATGCTATATCAATTTAACGGCTCATTTTACAGGAGCTTCGTTTTGCAGACAAGTGAATATAAGTCAGGAGTCTTAGATCAATTAGCTAAGTACTTTGGTGATGAAGCTTTAACACCTTTAGATTATGCTGAGTATGATGCAAATGAATTCGCTAATTGTAGCTGCCATTATTTCCCAGATTTTAATATGATGGAGGAATTCCATGAGATTCGGCGGCCTTGTGGCAGGTATTTAAATAGGTTATCATTAGATTTCACATTTCAGAATATTATTATTTAATTTTTTTAAATGAATGCACAATTTCTTTTCCATAGAATTTTTTGGGCTGGCGCAGAAACCGCAACTTATTGGTGTGGCTACATGGATGGGGCAGTACAAACAGGATATCGAGCAGGTCTTGAAGTTCTTTATGACCTTCGACCTCAATCCTTAGGTGTACAAGATGTAACTTGGTTATAGTAAGCATGAAATTAAATTTTAGTACATTTTATTCTTCCAATATGTTTCTGTTTGAAACGGATAAAAGTTTGTAAATTTTAAAAGAATAAATTGTAAATTTTAAGATAATTTAATAATATAACAATATAATAATAAGGAAGCGTTAATAGATTTATTTTCAGCCCAACAAGACAATACAAACCGACTAGATACAGAGAATCCCCAATGAATAAACTACGAGATTGGAAATCTTACATGCCATATCTTGTGACTGGAATATTCGTATTCTTGTTTAGAAAAAAAATCTACAGGCTCCTAAGGTTCATTGCTCGGCCTATTAGCAAACTAATGTATAAGGAAGAAGAATAAAATAAAGTAGTTATTCGTATAAAAAC
Organism: Quadriops clusia; assembly: GCA_033557875.1. Taxonomy (NCBI): domain Eukaryota; kingdom Metazoa; phylum Arthropoda; class Insecta; order Coleoptera; family Hydrophilidae; genus Quadriops; species Quadriops clusia. Next base: position 2,889 of record JAWQRP010005953.1, on the reverse strand, counting down.
ATGTTTTTATTTAAAACTATTTTTATTTAAAACTATTTTTATTTAAAACTATTTTTATTTAAAACTAAAGTGTTTTCCTTATTGCCTTAGTATTTATCCCTAACTAGTACAAGTAACGAGGTCATCAAATCTTTTAAAAAATATCACTAATTCGCAATGTTCCGTATGAGGGAACATATCAACGGCAACTGCCTTGACAGGCACCAATTGTTCTCCATACATCACCTTTGAAGTCGGCCTGCCGAGATCGACAAAATTTTTATAAGCAGAATTCGCATTACAAGATATATAAACGAGTTTCTTCAACTTTTTTGTGTTTCGCAGTTGTTTTAAGGCTTTTTGATCTGAAATATTATTTAATGATAATTATTATTTAAAGATATTTAATTTTAAAAGTATTGTTGATTGTAAAAAAAATTATAAAATAAAAACTTACGTAATCCTGCTCTAGGAGGATCCACAATAGCTATTACATCATCATTCTCCGCTCTGTGGAACATAGAGGATAAGATTTCTTCTGCTTTATCGGCAAAAAAATCACAGTTTGCAATGTTATTATCCTTGGCATTCTCTTTGGCATCTTTTACCGCTTCTTGTACAATTTCTACCCCAAGCACTTGTCCACAGCTCTAGAAATATATTTAATTCAAAATTAGTAATTTTTTAAAGTTACTTTTAACAATACTACTTTCTTTTTAACACTTACTTTAGCGAAACAAAGTCCGATAGTTCCAGTTCCACAACATATATCGATTACCGTTGACTCTTCACTCGGAGAAGCTAACTCCAAAGCCGTCTCATAAAGAACTTCTGCTCCCTTAGTGTTAATTTGAAAGAAGGCCTGCGGGGAAATTCGGAACTTTAGCCCTAAGATCGTTTCGTATATGTATCTATCGCCATACAAAAGTTCAGGAACTATGACTTCGTTAGATTGTCTTTTCCTCAAGACCTGGTAATATAAAGAAGTGACGTTCAATTCTTTGCCGAGTCCTTCGGAAAAATAAAGCACTAAACTTTTCTTAAATTCCGCGATCTTCTCTTCAGTCAAGTCTTGGGGGTGGATTCCTACAATAAGCATCAATTGGTCTAAGGTGGTACACCTGACTGTGAGCTGCCTGAAATGACCCGATTGGTCTTCTGGGCTGAAGACTTGCAAATCGGAAGAACGAACGTAATTTTCGAACATCTTACATGTTTTCTTCATGACTTCGGGAATGTGTCTTAAAGAGCCAACGGGAGCCACACCTACGCTACCGTCCATATATTTGCCACATCGGAAGCCAACAGTTGGGAGTTTCGTTTCCTCGTTGATGCCCACTGTAAATTCGCATTTATTTCTATAGCCGTCGATCTGGTCGGCTTTTCGAATTTGCAAAAATTCACATGGGAGACCTTTGTGCAAAAGTTGCTGTTGTTGAATCCATGGTTCGAGTCTTGTGCAATTCCGCGCTAATTCGTTTCCTATTAAAAGAAGTAAATTAGAGATTTGCCATTGGGTAAAAATATCAAAATTTCACACTTAAGATGATTAGTGAAGTGATAATAGTGTCACAAAATTTATATCTATTATTTATTCTTCTTCATTACACCACTTTAATTAAATCTTATTGCTACTTTTACAAAATATAGAAGTCTAGAAGTCATCGTGTTAATAGTACTAATTTAATTTATTTGCATTAATATATAATACAATTTTTCGTCTATTTATTATTTATTCTTCTGCTACTAGAGCTTCACCTTCTCAGGAAGGCCTCTTCAGGTAATTATGTCAAGTTCAATTTAACTTTAAGGCTTACGTTATAAAACTTGTGTTTACTATTACTAAACATATTAAAACTATTAAACTACACTAAACTCCGGTTATAACGAACCTCAAGAGACCGCTAAAATCCGTTCGCTATAACCGAAGTTCGCTATAGATGGGAATTGTAAAAAACGTAGCAACGGTGGATTTGCTAAAGTTCTTCTTGTGACACACATCAGCGTGTTTTTTTCCTTCTAACAACTTACGAAAAATGTCATAGTTAACTTGCAAAGAAATCGATTGGCGTTTTTGTTTATTGTCCATATTGCACGCCTATTGTTGATACGAATCGAGATCAAAATTGCACCTGCGACTGCAACAAACTGACTAGGTGTGCCTGCCAATATGGCTGCTTTACACTCGTACCAAATCTAGGCGAGCCAGTCCGCATGCGAGACAAGCCACAAACGTCATTAGTGATTGCGGCTTTGGCGAGTGTTGGCGAATATGTGAATGATAACACTCGCCCGAGTGGCGTGAGCTAAAGTGTAGAGGTTCTAAAGGAGTTCGTTATAACCAATATATTTTGTACATAAAATACGTACTAGCATAAATTTTTAATGTGTGTTAAAGCCGACAGCTCGTAATAACCGGGATCGTTATAAACGGAAATCTTTAACACAATCCTTATGGAACTATTTTGGTTCGCTTTAACCGGAGGTTCGTTATAACCGGGTGCATCATAACCGGATTTTACTGTATTTAAAATTTATTTATCAAATAGGTTTTGATGTACTTAGATTATTACTTTTACATTAAACAACTTTTGTGCAACATATTCATTGGAATATGACATGTTTAGTGATAGTAAACACAAATACTGAACATAATAGTTTTAAATTTAAATTGAATTTGACATAGTTACCGGAAGAGACCTTCCTTAACCCTTAGAACCCTATGCTGCTGAACGTGTGGACATGCTGACCCTGACAGCCCCGTGCAGGCGCGCTTACTATCAGCACATATAACCATATAGCCAGCGGTATAGGGAAGCAATATTGCCTAAGCTGAAGGAATATCGTGTGCATATTTTAATTTAAAATCCCCGAAGGAAGTTTTAGACAAGGTCAACAAGTCAACCGCGT
>JAWQRP010005952.1:0-10181 GCA_033557875.1 Quadriops clusia | reverse complement strand
CCAAGAAATTTATGACTGAAATACAGTAATCTAGTGCTATATTGTCGATATAAGTCGAAATTATCCCAATATTGTTGGCCCCGAAAACCGTACCGTACCCCCCCGATCAACTATTTTTCTCGAATACACGCGTCTCCCCTCTCCGGCAATGTGTCTCCCCCCTCCGGCAATAAACCGCACTCGCAGGCCGATTCAAAATCGCGCGCGAAACTGGCAACCTGCACGAACAAGTAATATACTATTTTTTTATTTTTAACCTTTAAGAATTGGTTTTTTAAAAGGAGATATACCGGTTTCATTACAGTAAAATCCTTCTGTATAGAGTTTTTGATATGCCTATTATAGCATAACGATTTATCTAAAGTGACTCCCAGGTGTTAGATGTCACATTTAGGCCAGATTTTGTGTGATTTAATTTGGAGTGGTGAAGTGATTGTTGTTTTTTAATAAATATGCATAATTTCGTCTTTGAATGATTTAGGGCGATTTCCCAAAGGTCTAAGTAAGGTTGTAAGATGTTTAAGTGAATTTGAATTTGTTTAAGCGCAAGCTGTGCGTGGAAGGAGGAAGCGTAAATAGCTGTGGCGTCCGCATATTGGGCTAAATTTGGGTTTTTAAATTGTGGCATGTCATAAATGTAGATGTTACATAGTGTTGGTGATAGAATGGACCCTTGCGGAATACCTGCCAAAACCGTTTTATCGTTTTATTTTGTGTCATTTACTCGTGTTTGAAAGGTTCTGTTAATGCGAAATGCGTGTATAATGTGTATTAAATGTTTTGGAAAGTGTAACTGTATTAATACAGATAACCAGATAGCTCATCTATGCTTTTCATTAGAAATGTGAAGGGTTGCCTAAGTTGCAAGAAAATTCAAAGAATAGGAGAAGAAGAAAAATCCCGAATGCCTATGAAATCTTGCAGCATGATATGCCGTGCTGGTCTCAAAAGTTAAAAGCTGCTCAAACTAAATACGATACCTGTTGTCCAGACTCTATCAAACTCTTTTTCAAAGTCAAGGTGGCATAGGGCTGTTGATTTTTTGTTGTTGAATGCGGTGGTGATGTGACTCGTTATACGTGTGATTTGGTGTGTAGTTGTATGATGCGATTTGAAACCAAATTGTGTATGTGGAATGATGTCGTTTTCAGTGATATGTGTGTGTAATGAATTACTTTCTCAGTGTTTTTGCCTACCGTGTTTAATAATGAAATTGGTCTGTATGATGTCGGTGTGTTAGGCTCTTTAGATTGTTTAGGGATTGGAATTATATGTGCGTGTTTCCAAGATTGTGGGAAGTATTCTAACTTGAAAGTGGCGTTTATAATGTATGTTAACTGTGTAACTGCCTTTTTTGACAACTTCCTGAGTGTATGATTGGTGATATCATCTGGTCCAGTTGCCTAGTGCTTGTCCAATCTCTTAAAGATTGATTTAACTTCGTTGGGATTAGTAATATTTGTTTCTAAATTTGTCTCGGAGATGGATTGTGTGTTATTTAAGTAATTTTGGGTGTTTGTAATTATGTTGTTTTGCGGTTGTGTGAGATTTGTTGTCCAAATTGTGTGCTTCATAAAACGAGTTGGCAATAATGAAAAAGTAGAAATTGAATTATCTTTGGTACTTAATTTTCGCAGCTTTTCTTCCCAAACGCGATTGTAGTGCCCTATGAGACTACGCTTGATGTTCATTGAGAGCATCATGTACGTATTGTTGGTATATTTGTTGATCACGTGTTCTTCGAAAAGTTTTCCTCAATTTCTTTCTACCTTTGATATCAGATGTAAGGTTTTGAGGTAAACTTTCTTTATTCTTTTTAATTGTGATTAGTGTAGTGTGAGTATTTTGTGAAGTGTGTATCGCTTTAGTAAGTTTCTCAATTTCAGTGTAAAGTGTTTCAGTACAGTCAATTTTGTTGTTTATTGATACTTTTGAACCCAGAGTCTCTCTAAATGCGTTCCAGTCCGTGTTCTTGTATGATCTGATTGTTTTAGTGCAAAAAGGTCTGTGCTTGAATGCGAAATGATTAATTCAATGGGGTTATGGTCTGATGTGAGGATGGGTAATGATTTAGGTTGTGATATGATTTGGAAGTTTTTACTTAGTGCAATGTCTGTTGTTGTTGGACTGAAGTTGTTGGCAGGAAAATGTGTAGGTTCTGTGCTATATAAAATTGTGATTGAGTGTGCATTTGTATAATTGTTTATTGTGATGCCATTTATATTATTTCTATGGTTGCTCCACGCCACATGCCTCGCATTTAGGTCGCCAATAAATAGTGTTCGGTGTCTGTGTTGAAAAATTATGTCTAAGTCCGCATCTGTAATGTAATTGGCGGGCGAATTATATGTTGCTGTGATATCTGTATTGTTTTATAATTGAAAACTGATCGTTTCAATGTTTGGCTGTGTGTTAATGTGTTTTTGTAGGTGTGGGATGTGCGGTACAGTAAGTGCCAATACTCCTCCATGTCCGTTGTCGTTGTCACCTCTCATTATGTTATAGTTCCTAACTTTTATTTTGTTCGTCGGTTTCAATCTGGTCTCTTTTAAAAGCATTATGTCTGGTTGGTCCGTTATCAAAAAATTGATCAAGTCCGTCTGTTTATTATTTAGTCCGTTACAGTTCCAACTAATTAATTTAATACTATTCATATCCGTTCTAGTTGTCATTGTCCAAAGAAGTTAGAAAATGTTGTAGAGCCAAACATTTCTCAATAGTTCAGAGCATTTATTTAAAATGGTGTTCAATTCTCGAATCTTACCTAACATAAATTTCATATCTATTAAAGAATTTAACTTTGCTATTGTTTCTTTTAATTCGTTTAAAGGATTCTTGAAAGCTTCAGATTCTTTGGTCCTAAGCCGTCCACGCATTAACTTCAGGGGCCTTCGCAAAAACAAACGTATGTGCTGGTTGAATTTTAACTGGAGTGTTTCTTTTGTTGGCAGTTGTAATGTATACAGGACACTGCACGCTGCTTGCTATGTGGGGACCTCCACAATTACAATATTTTGGAGAGGTAGAAGTAACTTTGGTGCAAGACTTTGTATCATGTGTATTGCTACATTTCAGGCAATTGTACCCGTTCTCGAAATTCGACGTGGCATGACCCCACATTTGGCATTTATGGCATTGGCTAATCAGTCTTTTGTTAAATGACGCTCCCAAGTAATCTTGTCTGAGGCATGGGTGACGATCATGTATAAGGACATAGTGTTAACTTTTGTGCTCATGCGATGGGCACCTTTAATTTTAACATCCTTCTCTCTATGCTCATCAAAAATATATTTGGCATTAGGAGCCTGCCAAAGCCCTTTTACCACAAAGGCATGTGTTTTCCGCAATTTCAGAATACACGTGTAAAAGTGGGCGCCACTTTGTTTGAAGGTAGCTTTGGTTTTATACCACGTCTCAACATCTTCCAAATAAATTGTGATTTTATCATATAAATACCTAATGGTATGTTTCCCCTCGGTAATTTTGTCAGTTTTTTTTCTAAATAGTTGTGATTTTTATTCTCCCAATAAAATTAAAGGAGGTGTTCTAAGACCTGTTTGGACCACGGGTTTAGTTTGAAGAGGTTGTGCATCAAGCGTAGTTAGGTTTTCAAACCTATTTTGCGTTTTAATTAGCTTTCTTGGTTTAGCTGATTCGTTGGAAGCGCGTCTTCTCTTTTTTTGGTTAACCTTGATGAAAAGGTCCGCATCCTCTTCATTTTCATTCAGAGTTTCAATAGAACACTCCATGTCGTTCTCCAACGCTGTTTGGAGCTCCAAACTTCCCCTGTCACCAGCCATCTAACTGTTTCCGGCCAGCATCAACCACCGGTGGATTTTCGTACCACGTTTAACTCAGTCACAACACTAATATAAACAGAAAGATTCGGCGTAACGGATTTAACAAATAAACGCAACAATATCTGGAAAAGGTACTTTTTTAAAAGACTTGACAAGCGTCTGACAAATTTCTGACTGACAGACGAGAACTGGTGTATTCAACGTGGTATGGCCGTTGCCGTAAGAAAATGTGTTCCACTAAGTAGAAAACGGCCTGAAATAAAAAATGCAATAATTAGCGTTGGAAAGTTTTTTTTTTTTTTTTTTATTGTGGTTAGGGGAAATCTCTACCAGACACCCGGCGCTGGTTCTGATGCGCCGGGTAGTGTGGGGCTCGCACCCACTAAAACCCCCTTCCACTTGACGACTGGCGTAGTACCACCCCGGTACCGCTTACGCATTTCATCGGGGTGGAGTCGTCCGGACGAGTGTAGTTGTTCTACTCGCCCTAGGTGTCATTTCGCGCCTCTGGTTCGGCGCGCTTCCTTTTTGTTTCGTTCACCGTTCCTGCCTCCCTCTCCTTTTTGGTCCTGTTCCCTCTGCCCTATCATTTATTTGACTGTTCGATGTCCGTTGTCCGCCTCCTGCGACCGCCTGCTCTTCCCTCTCGTCCCTTGCCTTAACCTCCATTATCTGGGTCACCAGATCGGTTACCACCATCCAGCATTTTTCGTCCTCCATCATCTTGGCCACGATCGTCTCCGGCGTCTGCGCCCCGCCGAGCTGGGACCACGCTCGTTCTCTCTCCGGTCGGAATCTGTCGCACTCGAAGAGCGTATGCTCTGCATCATCCAGGTCGTCGCAGTATGCGCACCCGCTGTCCTCCTTTTTTCCGATCCTTTCCAGGTAGCTGGAGAAGCAGCCGTATCCTGTTAACACCTGTGTGAGGTGGTAATTCAATTCACCGAACTTCCTGCTCCTCCATATCTCGATGCTGGGAATGAGGCGTCTGGTCCATGCCCCGTTCCTCGTGTTGTCCCATTCTCTCTGCCACCTCTGCATGGACTCCCTTTGCAACTTCTCCCTCTCCTCCCCCGTCCGACTCTTTTTGTAAGCCTTCTTTCTCTCCTCCGCCGCGATCTCTATGGGCATTGTCCCTGCCAAAACGAAGAGCGCCTCTGTAGACACCGTCCTATAAGCACCGGATATCCCCAAAGCCGCCCCTCTCTGCACTTTCCTGTAGAGATTTCCGTATTTTTTTATTTTTAGGGCTTCCGCCCATATCTCACATTGATACATTAGTATCGACCGCGCCGCAGAGCACAACACTTTCCTCTTGCTCTGCATGGGCCCCCCTATTCGGGGCATCAGTTTAGCCAGCGCTTGTGTGAGCGTTTCGGCCCTTTTCGCTGTAGCTGCGATGTGTGCTCCAAATGTTAACGCTTTGTCTAAAGTGACCCCCAGATATCGCAGTTGGGTCTGCGGACGTACTATCGTGTCGTCCATTTGAAAGTTAATCTCTCCCACCACTCTTCTGCCGGACAAGATCACGGTCTCCGTTTTTTCCCCCGCCATTCTTAATCCCCTCTCCACTATCCATTTCGTCGCTCTGTCTAGTGCGACGTTTGTAATCCTCATCAGGCTCTCCTCCTCCTTCGCCGTAGACACTACCATCAGATCATCTGCGTATGCCACCAGTGTTACACCCTCCGGTACATCCACCTCCAGGACCCCATCGTATGCGATATTCCACAGAAGAGGTCCCAAAACCGACCCCTGCGGAACACCACAGGTCATCTCCCTCGTTACTTCGTTCTCTTCGTCCTCTAAAATGACACGTCTGTCCCGGAGGTAGCTGGACACTATCCCCACCAGATGCTCGGACACACTCCTTGCTCTTAGCGCCTTCGAGATTTCCTCCCATGGCAGGGAGTTGAAAGCATTTTTCACATCCAGAGCGACCACTGCGCACAGTTTCCTGGTTCTCCAGGTGCCCTCTCGCGCCGCCCTCGCTATGTCCACGACTCTCCCTATCGCGTCCAGCGTTGACCTGCCGGCTCTAAATCCGTACTGGTTCGGGGACAAGTCTTTCCCCTTCTTCATCTCTTGGTTGATTCGTTCCGCTATTAGTCGCTCCAGTAGCTTTCCTGCACTGTCTAGCAGACAGCGGTCTAAACCCCGTAGTCTTTCCTTCCTTTACTTTCGGAAGGAGCACTAGCCTCCCGGTTTTCCACTCCTTCGGGAACTCTCCTTCGTTCACCACGCTACTCATTATTCGGGCCACATAATCGGGAAAAGCATTTGCTGTTAGTTTCACTGCTTCCGGAGGTATCCCGTCCGGGCCGGGTGCTTTTCTCTTTTTGATTCTGCTAGCCGCCTCTATCACTTCCTCTGCGGTAAAATCCTTGTCCATTTTTACCGGACCTTCCGCCTCTTCCGCCCTGGTGGGTAGCGTTGGGAATAGCTCCTTGAAGATCTCCAGTTGCCTCAGGACGGGAATCCTCTCCCTTGTCGGCGCGCATCTCGTTCTCTTACATACAATCTGGTATCCTTTCCCCCAGATATTATTATTTAGCTCCTGGCAGAGCTCATCCCACTTTTGCCGTTTGGCCCGCATTATCTCGACAGTCAGCTCCTTTCTGGCGTCCCTATACTCCTTATAATAGTCGTCCGGCCCTTGATTCTTTTTCGACTTTTGTCTGCTCCATTTCCGGCGGGCTCGGATGCAGACCGCCCTCTTTACTGCAACTTCCCTTGTCCACCAGTATACGGGAGCGTGTTTGCTGTTCTGCGTACTTAAAGTCGCCTGTTTACATGCCTTTTCCAAGGCTTTAAGGTAATCTGTGTAATCTGCATGTGCTGCTTCTCTTTCGATTTCCTTCTTGAAGACATCCAGCAGTATTTTCATGTTCATTCTTCGCGCTGAGTACCTGTCCTTTTGTTCTGTTCTGTCCTTGCCTCTCCTTTTCATATCTATCCTGTAGCTGATGTAATTATGGTCGCTCAGGCTTTCTTTGCTTTCTAGAACTTCCCAGTCAGTTATGCAAGCCGCCAGCATCCCCGTAGTAATGGTAATGTCCACTATCGACTCACCATTTACTCGCGCGTAGGTTGGAGTAATTCCCGTGTTATGGCATACCATCCCGTTTTGGGCCATCCATTCCTTCAGCACCTCTCCCCTAACGTCAGCACCGCTCGAGCCCCAAAGCTCCGCTTTGGCGTTAAAATCCCCCGCTATCAGCGTTTCCTTTTGGTGCTTCCTTGCATTCTCTAGTATTTCGCCCAGAGTTCTTTCAAAGCTTTCTTCATTTGTTGGTGGAGGGATGTAGCAACTGTGAACGCAGAAGTGTTCCAGCTCTAACCACACGTGACCATTTCCTTCTCCGGCTGAGTATACACTCCTCGGTTTCAAGAGCACGATCGCGGCCCTGAACTCCGCATCCGCTCTCCATCCCATCTGCTTTGTCAGTAATTTGTTGGGTTCGCTGATCACCAGTACGTCAACATTCATCTCCACCGCAGTCGCCACGGCCAGTCGTTGTGCTTGCCGTCTTCTTCCCACGTTTATCTGGAGAAATCTCATTTCTAGGTTTTCTCCGCCCCGGTTTCCCGTCTTGCTGCGGGCGTTTCTTTCCGTTTTCAGCGGCGCTGAACGTGGGGACGGTACTGTTGTTTGAGAAGCCATTTATATAGCTTCTCCCATCCTCCCCCCGGGCACCTCTATCGGTCCCCCGTGTGGGTAGATTGGATCTGCCTGCTTTCCTTCTTCCGTCGTTTCTCTGCGCTCACGTCTTGCCCCGTTAGCACTTTCCAGTTTTCCTCTCCTTAGCCTGGCTAAGAGCTCTCTGGCTGCAGGGCATCTGGCTGTGCCTGTCCGGTGTCCCTCTTCTTTACAATCCCCACAGAAGGCCTTATCCTTGCAGTCAGCGACTCTGTGCCCTTCCTTGCTACAGTTGAAGCACTTATCTTTTTGCCGGGGGTCAGGGCAATTTCTGCGCACGTGTCCGGGCTGTAGACACCCCGTGCATTTTGGTATATCCACCCTTTCTCGTATCTTGCAGTTCACTAGTCCTATTCTTATTCTTTTGATGTGGAGGAGTTTCTCAGCGCTTATCTTCGGCATAACTATGGTTGCGAACTGATTTCCGTCTTGACCCGCTCTCAGTCCCTTTATTTCCATCTTGGTGTTGGTCCCTAGTGTCTTTTCCACAGCCTGGGTGACCTCTTCTGCCGTAGTAATCGCGTCAATGTCCATTATGTTGAGCGTTACATTATCGCTCTTTGTCAGGACTTGCAGGTCTTTTACCTTTGATCTAATCTCTTCTTTCAGGTTTTGCGTGTTATCCCTCCCCGCGACCTTGATTACTACGTTGCCCGCTTTAGACTGTCTTATCGAAGTTATTGATATACCTTTCTCTTCCACATCGACGTTTTCTTTTAATTTTTTTAGTGTCTCTGCGTATGTATCTTGCGTGCTCTTGATTACGATCATATCTGTGTTTCCTCTTTGTGCAATCCTTTTATTTTTAGTATGTATTCTAATTTTTATATCAGTTCCGGCAAAAATATATTCCATCATTTTCCTCATTTTGTCTTCTTCTACTTCGCTCGATATCTCCGTTGAGATTTCGTTTCTTGCGTGTTTTTCAATTATTACTTTAAGCTTGTCTATGGTCTTATACACTTGTCTCCATCCTTCTGTGTTTTGAGGTTTCTCTATCGAGGCCCTAAAAAAGTATCTGTTCCTTCCTTCTTCTTGTATTTCATTCCCTTCCTGGATGATATATGCATTCCTGACGAACGTTATTTGGTCCGGTTGGTATTGCCTATTCATTAATACTCCAATCTCTGGCAGCCAGTCCCGAGCATTTTTTATGTTGTTACCCTCGGTTTCTTTCTGAGTCGTTATAAAGAGTACGTCACATTCTTGTTCTTTTCCAATTTGTTTACCTATTTCCAGCTTTGTAATTTCATATGCTGCGTTTGGCCATTCCAGTTCCGCCACACTCTCAAAATCCTCAAACGTTTTCCTATTTTGCTTGCGACTTCTTATATTTTCCATTATGATCATCTTTTGGACTTCTCCGGTAGATTCAGTTTGCGTTCCAATTGTAGTTGTGTGGGTCTTTTTAGTTGTTTCCTCCTTGGTTTCTGTTCCTATTACTTCATTTGTTGGTCTGTTCTCCCGTCCGGAGCATCTTGCACACACTTTTCTTTCCCTTGCCTCTGCATTATGGTCCATTGTGTTTATTTTCGTGTTTAGCTCTATGATTTCTTTATCATACCATTCTTTTTCCTTCTCGTTCGCTATGGCGTACTCTGCCAGAATGTTCTTAGCTGCCTTCAATCCTCTTTTGATTTCTATTTTGGTGTTTAAATTCGTCTCGCTAACTCTGACTAAGTTGTCGATTACCTTTTCCAGCTTCAACTGGAGGTTTTCACCCTTTCCTTTCTTTTTTTTAACATGGCTTATTGGTGAATTGTCTTCCTCTCTTGGTCTTTTTCCCTTTATATCTTCCCCTATTTCTTTATTTTGCAGATTCTCCGCTTCTGTTGTTTCCGCTTTTATCACAACCTCACCCCATGGTTTCGGAAAGTCAGTGGCACTGTCTTTAATAAAGACAATATCCTCCTCCCCTTCGTCATCATTTTTAGTGCTATTAATGAAATCCCTCTTATCATCCAATCGTTCTGAAACAGCATAGCCAGCCATCCATCCTTCAGCGATATCGTTCATTATTCCAAGTACCGGTGACATCGACTCATCCGCACCGAATTTATTATCTGTATCTCTACTTTTTCCTTCCCCTTTGTTTTGTTCAGGGTTTTCTATTTCGTCTATCTCCGTATCCAGCACCTTTTTATTTCCTGGTGGGGTTCTCATAAGGCTGCTTCTCCTTATACTCGGGTCCATGCTCGTATCCCAGCTATATCCCATAGTTTCGTTCGTTTCTTTATTATCGTTCTTGCGTGCTTGGTTCCATTCTTCAAATGTACTCCTGGTTTGATTTCCCTTCTCTACTTTGCCCTCAGCAGCATTTCTCTCTCGACTCCCATCCTCACTCTCTTCCTCTCCACTGTGCCTTCTGTTATCGATTTTCTTCAATTTGCTCATGTGTGTTCCCACGAGTAGGGACGAAACATAGGTCGCCGCCCGGCAGTGCGCCCTTACCGGGCGGAAGCCAAAAGTACTCCGGGGGGGCGGCAGGTACCCCGGAGGGGCCGTTCTCGACTACTCCTCCAGCAGCCACGCATCCCCTGGGCACGGCACCACACGCCTTGGGATTGGACGTCCGTTCTCGTTAGCCCTGAGCCGTTTCCGCCACCGGGGTTGGTTACCCGATCTTGGTCCCGAACTCAGGTTACCAGGGTCCACCTCGAGGAGGTGAGAATCGGACTAAG
>JAWQRP010005951.1:0-10181 GCA_033557875.1 Quadriops clusia | reverse complement strand
ACACACACACACACACACACACACACACACACACACACACACACACACACACACACACACACACACACACACACACACACACACACACACACACACATGCAGATATACACAACACATATACACAACACATCCACACACACATATACACAAAGATGTACGATTCCATAGATACATATTACGAATTCATACCTACATTCAACAAGACGTATACGACATAATGCTGACAAACGCGACATGATTCTCACATACACAATGCGACACAGTCCTGTACATGCAACATGGCACACACAGGACATGTTGTGTGTATACGGCTCAATATGCAGTAAAATCTATAATTGGCTTTTCCCGGGAAATTGAACAGCATTGCCGATATTGCACGGGCTTAGGGAAAACGGAAGATTAAAAGCCGACTTTTCAATAGATTTTATCATTGCGACTGGATCTAGTGAGCGCCGCGACGCCTAGTTGCCTAGTTGCCTCTAATCGGTCGGCTAGATACTGCAACTCAATTAACGGCTACATTAGTTGTCGTTTGTTTCCGAACCCCTATTATTACGATAATAGAACACGAAGATACCTGGCTTTATTTTATTATTTTATTTATTTACAAGTTTAAACCTATAGATGGTAAATTATTAAAAAGAATTATTAAGACTACATAGTTGCATTAAACCGATTGATTATTCATGAGATGCACGAACATTCAGAGTATCTAATGGCTGAGGCGCACAATGGTCCAGATTCACAATCTAGCGTGCCAAAAGTCTAAAAACGAAAGTTGCAGGTAGGGTCCTTTTGTGCAGTTAGAAGTTTTGTGCAGATAGCAGGTAGATGAACGGATAATAGAAAGGTACAAGTGCAAGCAAGCGAAGGCGAGTTGGGACTTGCCGAGTAACGCAACAAGGTCCACCTCCACCGCCGAAGCAATACCATAAAAGGAACCTATGCCCTCGCTAAGGTGATAATCGATAGCCAGCCGTCGGTGACGATATTAGAGACAGTTAGACGAGTAATCATAGTAAAGTCGTCATCTCCTAGTGGTTGCGTTAGTCGTAGCATACTGGTAAGGTTGGGGCTTTCGATCGGTTGAGGTAGGCATTGCTGAGCGTACACCCGCCCTTGGGGGTAGTTAAGCGAGAGGTACCGTACAAGCTTTAAGCTTTGGCCAGAAGTCATCGGGGTTCTACGCCGCTTGGTATGCTAGCTCCCATCTCGAAGGTTTTGATCACGCCACGTGCAGACTCGGTAGCATTTGCCTCCGAGACTCCCTCAAGTCGGTGTTAGTTGCGTCATTACGTTTCCTTCTGCAGAGCCTCAGGTGAGCCGGAGATCACGAAAGAACCGCAGTGTTTCAAGTTCACTGGAAATCACGAAGGAAGCGTACGCGTACCTCCGACATTGATCGATTCTCGAGAGGGAAGCGATACCGTTGTTTTCGTAGCATCCCAGAATTCGTAGGCAAATGTCACGTCAAAGAAAATTACACCATTAAGGTGAGAACTGTTATTGAGAGTATGCGAAGTGAAAATTTAATGAAGAATGAATTCAATTGAAACAGTAAGTTGTTCGTGCTTCTGTGTGTGTGTGATTTCTGTGATTTTAAGTGTTTGCATTTCACTTAGTTATTTGAATTATTCAATGATCTTAATACTTGGAAAGTTCTGTTACTAAGAAAGTCTTCTTTCATTCTTTAACTTTGAAATTTTATATGACAAATGAAACACCGCAAAAACGCGAATGTTGCGACTCAGCGTACCCCAAGCTGGGTTAAGCGCAGGAACCCTCAGTGGTAAAATATCTACAAGTCCGAACTTTAAAAGCTCAAGATAAGAATGGATCTCCGGCAAAGCCTTCAACAATCATGATCACCTCATCATCGTGATCTCCTGCGGCCCAACGCAAACTGCGTGCAAGCTACGTGGCAACATTTAACACCAGGGGTCAACTCGCGAAGTGCTTCAAATTCGCTCAACCAGGGCACAAATGGGAAACTACCCAATGAAATTGAAACCGCTTGACTTGATTGTCCTGTGCGCACACTATTTAGGGATGAGGTTAGAGAGAGAACATAAAACAGGTCGGTCGAATGGCAGCGGAAGTCTATCCTAACTTGACGGAACCTAGTGCCTTATGTCTCTGAGGTCTAGTGGACTCTTTTTATTTCGATCAGTAGAACTGTAATACCTTTCAGTCAGAGGCCGTCATAGACTCCCTATGTCCGGGGTGACTTACAAGCATTAAGCCCTTAAAATGTTTAGGTAGGGAAGGTCAGGATTAATAGTGATAAACCTACAACAATCAAGTCACTGCGCGACGATTATCTGAATATTGGTTCTGATCTCACTCGTCCAAAACACCCTTGAGTCGTTACCAGAGAACGATTACCTTTAATTACCTAGGTTAGTGTGATTGAATATGGTTAATATTAATTTGAAGTCAAGAAGTCTTTCGTTGTGCCAGAAACTTCCTTTCTTTAATATTGATTGAAATTGAGTTACGCTCTTGTTATTAGTGATTGTACTACCCTTTTATTATTATTGGATTTGCATCGTCTTGATGACGAATTGAACTATTCATTGTTTACTGAACTGGCGTTTACCTGATAATTATCATGAGAGTGAGCTACCTTTTGATAGTTATTAAATGGTGTTACCTTTTGTAACAGGTTCATTAACCTGCGTAGTGGAATCATCATAAATGCTCATATTGCATTATTGCAATTGCTAAATAGATCGCGCGTAGTTGATGAGTCTGCTATTAGGCAGTTAATGAACCTGTAAACGGTAGTTATAAATAGGTGTAACTTGAGTAGGAGGGGACACTGAATAATCCATCATTAAAGTACTAAAGCCTTACTAAAACGAGTCGGTACCATTAAGTAAATCACCATCCCCATCCCTGAGGTAGTGTTACACTTTGTTTATTATTGATGCAATTTCTCTACTCTTTTCTATCGTGTGTTTAATTTCTCTACCTTTGTCGTGATGTAATTATTCATTGAATTGATTGGGCCCAAACTTTGTTATTACAAAATGTTATTGATTAAATTGGCTTATTATGTTTATTGGTCGACCATAATTGATTTGTGAGTGTGTGTGTGTGTGATAGAGAGACAAACGGAATTATCCTCCCCCTATTGCCACCTGCCGGTGTTCATCGAAACCAACCCAAACCAACTAACGCACCACTAGCCAAGACCAAACTAGTGACACCTATTCTCTAACTACGGAATTGGATAAAACTAAAGAAAGAAGAAAACAAATATTCTTTGCCTGTATGGTGCCCCACGCCTGGAGACGGCAGTCAACGAATCCAAAACTTCCAGAAGAACGGCGTTGAATATATTCCCAAAGGCACTGAACAATTTGTCACACTGAACTCAACTCACGAACCTTTTCACTCGGAACCGCCCCCAACACTTGGATCTACCGCCGCCCCTGTCCTCTGGGACTACCTCCCAAAGACTCTTTTCACCAACTAACTCACGGATCCCGTACTCTGGGACTACCTCCCAAAGACTCTCTTCACCAACTAACTCACTCAATCGACTGCCCTCTTGGACTACCTCCCAAAGGTTCTCTTCACCAACTGTCCCTGAGGACTCTTTCTCACTGACTCCTCTAACTATCTCCCCGTTGTCTCCACGACCCGACCCTTCACTATCTGACCGTCTGCCTGACTGTTGTGACCCTGCCGCAAGAAAACCGCTCGGCTCCCTCTTTTTCTATCGGACCGTCTACCTGACTGCCTGCCGCCAGACTGCCCGGCTCACGATCAACCCTCGGACGGACTCCCCTTCTACCTGTTAATCTGACCGATCTTTCTCGGCCAATCAGAACTGTTCCTCTTTTCGCGAGGTTCCCTCCTTCGGAAGAACAACCGATTAGTACCTCTCTTTGCGACCAATGAGGCAGCTTTGGTTCCATTACTCGACCACGCCCTCTCACGTCTGGACTTTTGTAGCTTCTTGACAACCTTGCTGAGATTTGGACCGAGGTCTGGCGAATCTGTTTCCCATTAAAGCGACCTTGGCTGCTTTTGCCTCCTCTAGATGTTCTCTGAATAGGGCCTTTCTTGGCACAATGCTTTATTGTTTTGACCATCTTGACAACTGGAAATATTTTCCAGTTTTTTTTTGCAAACATCTGCCGCCGGCAAATCTCCTTTTTGATAAGGCCTTAATTTGCATAAATTGCGTAACCTATCTTCATACCTTCACAGTATTAAACCGGCATCTGCCATTTTGATGTGTTTAATTAATCCCTGTTCCCTCTCAGTTAGCAGAGCTCAAAGCGAAACAAATTTATTAGATGAATTTGCAATTGATTCTAAGAACGAAGTTACTACAATCACAACAATATGGGCCTCCAATTAATAACTAGACTTTCACGCCAAACAGAACGACCGATTAAAGGAACAATAATAAGTTCTCAAAAATCTGGTTCTGTTACAATAGACACATAGTGCGTTCTTGTGCGAAACCTACAAATATTAATTTTTATAGAAGCTGGTGTATTATCCTATGGGGAGCTTCACGAGTTATTTCGGAGAAAGGCGCCTAATATATTTGAAAACGACGATGAAGAAGGTGAAAAAATTTAACTGCACATGTAATACAATAATTAATTTGTCATTCCATTACTTAGTTACGTTAAAAGTGCATTTAATTCTACCACATATACGTGGTTCTACGTAACATACCAACAATCGATTTGTAGACTTTTGGCACGCTAGATTGCGATCTAGGACCACTGTGGAGCGAGCCAAATTAACTGTTGCTCTTCAGGAATGAAATTCATGAATACGGAATATCCAGTTTGCGGGGCAATTCAATACCGACCAAATAGAGCAACAGAATAAAAGTAGAACCAGATGAAATAAAGCGAGGAATATGTTGCATACACTCGCGGTTATTTATTTGGGCCGTTCGTTCACGATCTCAACAAAGGTGGATTTATGGGCGCATCAAAGAATATCGGTTTATAAAAATAGAACTAAACGCTCGCCGCATTATTCCGAGTGCGCCCGCACGCCGTTAAACCCAATTAAAGAATATGAGAATATCGGGGAGAAAAAGGACCAACTGGGAAATAAATAAATAAAGCGAATAAGGCCCTTGTCATACGCACGAGAGTGTTTCTTACTTTTGGCGCTTTTTGTTCGGCCGCTAAATGTAATTATTTCGGACAGAGGAGGACGTAAATAAGCAATTCGGGAGATAAGGACGATTCTATCGGGACGAGTTTCTGTGCGAGAGAGGGAAGAGGAAGGGACGAGAGGATGCACGAGCGCACAAAAGGGGTCGTTACTTTAAAATTTCGGACGTACGTGGGCCCAGGAAGGTCTTTTCTGACGAGGAAATTCGGTTTGAATTCAACTTTCTTAAAGAACGTAAAATTATAACTATAGTACCCATATTTATATTATTATTATTTGCGCAAAGATCGATGAGTCCTTAAAGTTTCGGAGAAGGGACTTAGCTCTAGCAACCATTAGATCATTTGTCTCACTTCAAACTTCTAAGGAGTTGTTATAATCCACTATTAACTGTACTTTACGAGTTGGGGAAACTTTGCAGCATCCTGGTAATTTAAAGAAATATTCAATGTTGATAAAACCAGATAGATATTTTGAATAATGAATAAAGAATATAGGATAAGGAATAAAGAATACAGGATAAAGAATAAAAAAAATAAATGTTGTTAACGTATAAGATATAAGAAGAAAGGGTGTCCTATATCTGGTTGCGTGTCATCCGAAGCCGGGCTTTTAATATTTTACGTAGCTGGTGGCTGGGCTGCTGGGTGTCACTCGGGGAGACACTCGATCGCACTTTAAATTGAGTTATCGCGGAAAATTGGGGATAACCCGGAGGATGCGTTCGATCCACTCGGAGCGAAACGTTACTTATGGTCCCATCTATATTTATATTAAAAAGAAATCAAACGTAAGAAATATGTTTTTAGTGCCCCGCGCCTATAGGGGAAAGCAAAAAGCCGGGGTTAGCTGCATTATCGGCTTTTTATTGATACGAACGAGGAGGTTCTAATAATCAAAAGGCTATCTGGCACTGATCGCGTCCGCGTATCAGCTCGACGGGATCTCCTCAGAGTATATAAATAAGATGCCAAAGATGATTGATAGCCCGGCTATAGTCTTCCACTGTTGATCGTATTACTACTGTCACGCGCAGAGTAAAGGCCCTATCATTTATCAAGACCTAATTGTATGTGACTTGCTTCATCGCCATCACCTTCTAGTTAACTCTACTGACACTAGACGGTTTTTGGTGCCGACGGCGACGGCGATGGCCGACGCCGACGGCGATGGCCGACGCCAACGCCGCACAGTGCGGCCGCACGAGGACAAAACATAATATTGAAACATAGTCTGACACAAGTAACATTGGACAATGAACAAGAACTTCGAACACATTACAAGAAAATAAATATAACATTGAGACAGAATACAATATGGGCCATCGGGCCATTTACTTACCTGCTAGATGCGACCTTACTTAATTGCCCACTATTCGTTCTTACAATAATTGCCCTCTGACCACTGACGTAGATTAGCCGGGTATCGGCTGAAGTAATGGGTTAGCGATGCTTGACTCAGAGCTTCTCCGCTAGCCCGCTAACCGGCCTTTGACACTAGCCCCTTGTGGCGGCCACCCCTTTTACGATATCGCTTCCCTCTCGAGAATCGCACAATGTCGGAGGTACGCGTACGCTTCCTTCGTGATCTCCAGTGAGCTTGAAACACTGCGGTTCCTTCGTGGTCTCCGGCTCACCTGAAGTTCTGCGGAAGGAAACGTAACGACGCAACTAACACCGACTTGAGGGAATCTCGGAGGCAAACGCTACCGAGTCTACAAGTGGCGCGATTAAAACCTTCGAGATGGGAGCTAGCATACCAAGCGGCGTAGAGCCCCGATGACTTCTGACCGAAGCTTAAAGCCTGTACGGTACCTCTCGCTTAACTACACCCTACCCAAAGGCGGTAATGCCTATCTCAACCGTTCGAAAGCCTCAACCTTACCACTATGCTACGACTAACACAACCACCAGGAGATGACCCGACTTTACTATGATTACTCGTCTAACTGTCTCTAGTATCGTCACCGACGGCTGGTCATTGACTAACCCTTCGGCGAGGGCGCAGGTGGCTTTTATGGTATCGCTTCGGCGGTGGAGGTGGACCTTGTTGCGTCACTAGGCAGATCCCAACTTGTCTTCGCTTGCTTGCTTTTGGACCTCAGTTCCGGGAATTTCGTCTACTGACGGAAGCTGCCACATTCACAGGCTACTGTTACTGTACCTGTAGGTACAGTTATGCCTAAAGATATTGCACTTTATCGAAGATTATTATTAGTAGGTGTTTGCGTATGTTGCTTCTGATAAGGAAAAAGTGTATACTTATTCACAGTCTCAAAAAAGCTCTGTTATTTTTATTTATGACGTTCTTAACAACCACTACATTATTAGATTTATAATTATTCATGCATGCGCATGATCTTAACAGTAGGCCTCAAAATCGGTCCGCCGCATTATATAAAAAAAATTATAACAAAGTCGGAAATATTGTTCGAACAAATTGCAAACATCTGTCCCAATAAGACATTCACTTGCTTTCATCCGAGGATTTTGTCTCTTGAGAGTAATTTCTATATTTCCATCCAATTTTCATCTTGGGAAGTATTGGCAAAGGTGGGTAATATTAACTTTTTTTGGTTTAGTACAAGTTGAATTAGTTTTTTCTAGAAATTACAAAACAATTAGTTACTAGACTACTTTTGATAGTTGCACAATATGCGGTAAGGGGTTAATGTGTTTCATGTAAACTTTTCTCAATTTCAACCCAAAACGTTCTGGGGTTTTGGTAGATTTCGATTCCACAACTATTACATTTCAATATTATGTAAAAATTTTCTGCGACAAACCGCTTTGAGGAGTTCTGTGTTATCTTTTAGAAAGCGACAGAAATCTCAAAAATTTCCCCTCACATCCAGCATATTTGTGATTAAGAAATCATTTTCTATAATAATTGTTAGTTACTCGATTTTTGTCCACTCGACTCATTTAACGACCGCACTGTGCACCGATACCGACGATCGAGTAACTAAGAATTATATTATTGGCAAAGGAAGAATTATCGCAGCTAATCGGAAGGTTATTGCAAATATAAAAATTTTTGTTGCGAATGTTACACCTTGTCAGCTCAAGTTATTTCGATTTCCTGCCGACTCGGCAAGCTTTCACACAACAACTTCTTGATAAGCTCCAGACGAAAGGACACGTCACAGTTGCCTTGCTCTGTGCTTATCAAACGGATAATCAGCGCCAGCATTGAGAGAAATCAGCTATTTTAATTAATTTAGGTAAATTAAATTAAATGAGTTCGTTAGGCTAAACAATGTTAATTCTTTTTAATTACATTCATTTTTGTTCCTATGTGCACTAAATCCTCCCTTTCCTTTTTTATTTCGGCCTTTGAAATAATATTTTCCAAAATATTATTTTTTCATTTTTTTTTTTTATTCATACCACTTATGTTTCTCCATAAGGGCCTCTACCCTGAGAGAAATGGTAACATACGTGGTCTGTTAGAAAAGTATCCGACCCTATTTTGAACATTGAGTCTAATTTGGATTTCTAAATATTTTTATAAAAATCCAATAATCTGGTAGTTTAAGTCCCAATGAAAATGGTTATAAATTCTTGTAGATTTCCACCCTTGTAACGAGTTGCTAACGTTAAATAAAGATTATAACGAGCTAGTGTTTGAATTATACCAGATATGGTTATAAATTATTTCATTTTAACATGGAATAATATTTTTAAATCCAATAATATTTTTTAATCCAATAATATTTATTAATCCAACAAATAATTTGTAGGCCGAACCACTAATTTCTCTCAGTATAGGACCAAACTTCAAATTAATTTTAAATACTTTGCACTTAAACTATAAATCGTTCAAAATAGCTACAAACTGAAATAATCTTTTATGCAAGTCATCTTTATTTATAAGTTTGTAAGTCGTTTATGTATTACTTATTGGTGGTAGTACTTAAAAGCAAGAGAGGCTGTAAATTTGGCATTAAAACAATCCAGATGCGTGGTCGGATGCGTGTGAGGTCGCAATTAAGAGCAATCATTTATTTGTAAGGCTAGATCCGAGCAGAATTGCAACTAAACTGAATCCACGGTTGAGCGATTACATCCCTGAGGAAGCCGGCTTAGGATATCAGAGTATTAATTCCTCCGGATCCCCGGCTTGATAAAAATAGCGAGAGCCATTTTCCTAATCTCACCTCGAATAAATTTCCGCGGGAATTTATTTTTTCCAGAACCTTATGCGTTATAGATGTCGCGGACGTCGTTCGTTATAATAATGCATTTTTAACTGCAGCCACAAATCAAACTGAAGGTTAGGAAATAGCCCGTTCCTGATGCGAGTTGTGAATTTATTTCGGATCGACGGCGGCCGAGCATCGGCTGCGAGATCGCGGCGGCCGTGATTTCGGAAGCCCCGTTGCGCAGCGCGCGCCGCCGGGTTAAATATACGGGCCCATAACTAATACAAGCTAATTCCCTTAAGCTTTAGTGCGCTAGCACTAAACTAATTATTCAGGAGGAAGCTGAAGCTGATTGATGCTTTGCCAGGTGAATATTGGTAATAAATTGCTTTTCTTTATATTTGGGTATATAGGTTGAATGGGTGCAGTCGGGCAGACGCCAATGCTGCGCGCTTCATTAATTTGAAAAGTCATTTTGGTTGTACTGCAAGAAACGGTTACAGAACAAATTGATGGGGAATCAAATTATAGAAAAGAGTTACGTAAAGGTTAAACAAAAATTATATATATTTCTGAGAGGGCGAAGCTCTGTTCAAAAGCCATTTCATATTATTCATAGATAATTTCTTCTCATTATAACTTTAGTACACTTGTACAAGGTGTTGTCTGGCATATTCGCTCGGTTCCTTCGCCTTTTAGTGGATGATAAGAGAATATGCAAAGATCCCACCTTGTGCCAACATAACTGAATTTATATTAAAACTTTATTGCTTTTTGACCTATTATTTATATTATTAAATATTGATAGTAATGGGCGTAAGGTCTAATAAATATATATTTAAATATTTATCTCAACGTTTCGCTATTAAGTAATAACATC
>JAWQRP010005950.1:0-10182 GCA_033557875.1 Quadriops clusia | reverse complement strand
CTCATTTTGAGTCTATATGACGGGTTTCCCTTTTGACCTCTGTATTAAATTAATTTATTATATTATTGTATAAATATGTCTTTATGTTTTGAAGGTCAATAAATGCATTTATTATTATTATTATTATATGAAATATATTTAGAGTACTGAGGCGCTCAAGTCTGTAGTACGGCTTACAAAGATGGCCCATGGTGTGATCGTCTTAGTGCTAAACTCGTCGAATCTATATATCTATATGTCCAATTTACATTGGGTTGTGGAGGAATGCAAAAATGTATTAGATAAAGATATGAAGACGTGAAGGGTTGAGCCATCGGATATATCCAACCAGCGCAATTCCACTTTGACTTTGTTTAGGTGGTACCTGACGCGTCTGTGGCTTGTAAGGTCGAGTTTGATATCCATTTTGCTGAGACCCAGAAGTTGCATGGTTGTTGTTGTGCAACAAAAATTGCATATGCGCGTAATAGCGGATGATGCTGTGCTAATGAACGAAGCGGTGCTAGCGGACAAGCATTGCTAAGGGACAAAGTGGTCCTAGCGGACAAGCGTTACTAGCGGGCGAAGGTATGGTAGCGGACGAAGGGGTGCTAGCGGACAATCATTGCTTACGGACGAAGGGGTGCTAGCGGACAAGCATTGTTAACGGACGAAGTGGGTAAATATTGCTAACGGACGAAGCGGTGCTAGCGGACAAACGTTGCTAGCGGACGAAGCTGCGCTAGCGGACAAAGCGGTGCTAGAGGTCAAGTATTGCTAGCGGACGAAGGGGTGCTAACTGGCAAGCATTGCTAACGGACGAAGGGGTTCTAGCGGACAAGCATTGCTAACGGACGAAGCGGTGCTAGCGGACAAGCATTGCTAACGGACGAAGCGGTGCTAGCGGACAAACATTGCTAACGGACGAAGCGGTGCTAGCGGACAAGCATTGCTAACGGACGAAGCGGTGCTAGCGGAAAAACATTGCTAAAGGACGAAGTTGTTCTACCGGGCAAACATTGCCAACGGATGAAATAGTGCTAGCCGACAAGCATTGCTAACGGACGAAGTGGTTCTAGCGGACAAGCATTGCTAACGGACGAAGCGGTGCTAGCGGACAAGCATTGCTAACGGACGAAGCGGTGCTAGCGGACAAGCGTTGCTAGCGGACGAAGCTGTGCTAGCTGGCAAGCATTGCTAACGGACGAAGGGGTTCTAGCGGACAAACAGTGCTAACGGACGAAATGGTTCTAGCGGACAAACAGTGCTAACGGACAAAGTGGTTCTAGCGGACAAATATTGCTAACGGACGAAGCGGTGCTAGCGGACAAACATTGCTGACGGATAAAGTGGTTCTAGCGGACAAACAGTGCTAATGGACGAAGTGGTTCTAGCAGACAAACATTGCTAACGGACGACGCGGTACTAGCGAACTAACATTGCTAACGGACAAAGTGGTTCTAGCGGACAAACAGTGCTAACGGACGAAGTGGTTCTAGCGGACAAACATTGCTAACGGACGAAGTGGTTCTAGCGGACAAGCATTGCTAGCGGACGAAGCTGTGCTAGCTGGCAAGCATTGCTAACGGATGAAGGGGTTCTAGCGGACAAACAGTGCTAACGGACGAAATGGTTCTAGCGGACAAACATTGCTAACGGACGAAGTGGTTCTAGCGGACAAACATTGCTACCTGACGAAGTGGTTCTAGCGGACAAACATTGCTAACGGACGAAGCGGTGCTAGCGGACAAGCATTGCTAACGGACGAAGCGGTGCTAGCGGAAAAACATTGCTAACGGACGAAGTGGTTCTAGCGGACAAACATTGCTAACGGACGAAGCGGTGCTAGCGGACAAGCATTGCTAACGGACGAAGCGTTGCTAGCGGGAAAACATTGCTAACGAAGTGGTTCTAGCGGACAAATATTGCTAGCGGACGAAGCTGTGCTAACGGACGAAGCGGTGCTAGCGGAAAAACATTGCTAACGGACGAAGGGGTTCTAGCGGATAAATATTGCTAACGGACGAAGCGGTGCTAGCGGACAAGCATTGCTAACGGATGAAACAGTGCTAGCGGACAAGCATTGCTAACGGACGAAGTGGTTCTAGCGGATAAACATTGCTAACGGACGAAGCGGTGCTAGCGGACAAGCATTGCTAACGGATGAAACAGTGCTAGCGGGCAAGCAGTGCTAACGGACGAAGTGGTTCTAGCGGACAAACATTGCTAGCGGACGAAGCGGTGTTAAAGGTCTTCATAGTCTCAGTTTATTTTCAATGCTTACCTGACTATCAGGGAGGGTTATACGTGAAATTATTATTATCACTACCCCGTTCTCTTGTATAGTTTTGATAAGATTTGGTCAGGCGATCATGCAAGGGGACAACTATATCGGAAAAGTGAGTTGACATTGACTTTGAAAGAATGGGGTAGCTAATTTTTGTTTCGAGTGAGAGTGGGGTTTCAAGCAGGAGGCTGCAACCTGGACCACCGGATCGACACCGGATTCGGGGGATTCGCGGGGTCGCGAATGGGATGCGAATATAGAGGATGTGCTTGCGCTCGAGCAAATGATATGTAGCTGTTCTGTGCTGGTGTCGGGCCGTTGCGTTGGGATGTTGGGATGTTGGGATGTCGGGCTGGAGCGCGAGCCGAGCCGGTCGGCCGCCACCGCCGCTGCCGCCGCCGGGCGACGGAGACGACGGCTGGCGTCGCGGCGCTGGCTACATCTCTATGACAACGGACTTCGCTTCACGCAGGTGCCAGTTCTACCCCTATATATCCAATTTACTTCGTATACGGAATTCAGTCTGGCGCAACATCCACTCGGCGAGCTTTAAGATGAGCGTGGTTTGCCGCCAACTTTCAAACACTTGACCATCAGTGTTTTCAAACTTTCTCCAACTTTTCCATATCACTCCCGGACTCCTTCCGCCAGAGAGATGACCCTAGCAAACCAAACATGAGTTTGTTGTGCTCAGCCCGAACTCGTTAAGTGTCGGTCGGTTCTGTTTGTGGGACTTTTGAAATCAAAGCCGGCCTGACCGAAAAATGAACTCACACTGGGGACTCCGGAGGGTCGCTTTCGCCCTTCTTTTCTTGAGCGCGCCGCCGCCGGTCCGGCCCGATTTGGAGCTCGACAAGAAACTGTTGCGACTGAGCGGCGACGTCATCCTCGGCGGAATTTTCCCCATGCACGAGCAAATCAGCGGGAACACTGAATTCCCCTGCGGGGCGGTCAAGGAGGAAAAGGGGATGCAGCGCCTGGAGGCGATGCTCTATGCAATTGACGAAATCAACGCTAGCCCTAATCTCTTGCCTGGCCTCACGCTCGGGGCGCTCATCATTGACTCTTGCAGCAGTGACACTTACGCACTCGAGCAGAGCATGGAGTTCGTCCGGTCGTACATGAACCAGGTAGTTAAATGTCTTAGAATTAACTACTATTCTCAAAAGTACTTGAACAAACTTAAGAGCAACTCTTGTTGGCAACTTTTTATCGAGGGTGATCGTATAAAATTTTGCGCTACTAGAATGGTCAAAGTCTCCTGATAGCTTTGTTGGTAACTTTTGACAAAAGCAAAACTTTTGACCGAAGTAAAACTTCTGACAAAAGTCAAACTTTTGACAAAAGTAAAACTTTTGACTAATGTAAAACTTTTGACAAAAGCAAATCTTTTGACAAAAGTCAAACTGTTGACAAAAGCAAACCTTTAGGTCGTTAGAAGATTGCAATTTTGAAATACCACGTTGTAGATAAAAGCAATAAGTCGAGTCATTATGACAAGGGTGCCCGTAACGTAGCGTTACCCCAACCACATGCGGTACAATGGTCACGTCTCCACATGACGTTTTTGGTTACATTCACTTTGCTTGTTGCTCTAGCGGGTCACTCTAGATGGAGCAAGAGAGTTGTAAAACACGTTGGGATGCTAAATGAACTGACCTATTTAGATTATAGCAGATATTATCTCTTTGGGCATTAACACAAATCTTTTTTTTTGTGGCAACGGGTTTATGTCATGAATGGACTATAAAGGGTAACTTTAAGACGCCTTTTTTTATACCCTCAAATAAACTTTGATGGTAAAGTTGCCAATCCAGAAGTGTTAAAATATTACGCGAGCGATGAATCATGGATGTATCTTTCAGTATAAATAAATATAATATGATATAAATCCTAAATTATTTTACCGTTAATTTTTAGTTTTATATAAAAAATACATCGTAGGTAGCAGAGTGGATGTGTATATGTTAACGGAGGATCATCTGCTCTGCTTCCTGACGGTTCAATGTATTCAGTAGCAAAGATTTATAAACGAGAAAATGATTTCTAATTAGATTTTGTTATTTTTAGCAATTTTTTCAGCTCTCGCAGAAAAGAATATTTTAACTAACGAACTAGGGGAATTAATGCGTTATAAAAACATGTTCAGGTTTTAATTAACTGGAACTAACAGTCGTTTATTCCAGACTGCGCCATCCCTATAGACTTTTTTGCTCGTATTTATGTGCGCACATAATATTTTTATAATTTCTTTATTATTCATAAGTAAATCGTGGGTAACGAGACATCCATTTAATCATCAAATTTGTTTAAATATTAATCGCCGCAGGGGTAAAAGTGTATTTTTTTTAAAACTTTTTTTAATGACTTTTTTCGGGATTTAAGTTTAAAGTACAAAATGGAAACCATTGAAAAGTAAAACATCATTGTAAAATCTGAAACAGGAAATCGCGTGGGTTAAACCGCAAGAATCGATTTATTTGTTATACAATCACTTAACAAAATTAGTCCACCGTAACAAAAGAAAATTAAATCAATATGTAATATGTATTGTCGGATCCTCCAGGGCTTCTCCCATGTCAAAGATGAACAATTTATTAAACACCAACGTATAAGTTCTAAGCGATTTTTTACTTTTATAACTGTTTACCCGGAAAGTTTGGAACTAAATTTAAAGAATTCCTCAGTTTCCGGCTTTACAAGCTAATGAAAGTCACAATTTACCATGCGCCAGGCTTCCATGAATCCTTGTTAGCGGAAAATGAGCTTTTCATTTAAATTTTGGACGATCTGCTGTAGATACTTGGAATACGAAAACTTCACGAATTATGTCGTCCCTTTATCGCCGGGCTATTTTTGGTGCGCGATAATTAAAAGATACTTCAACAGGATAAAATCCTTATCAAAATACGCTGATGGCCATAGGTGGATACTTGGCAATCGCGAGATCGAGAAATTTAATATCACAAAATGATGTTTCAACGTCGAAGGATATTCACCACAGCAAATGAATATTGACAGTGCAATTAAGTTCAAATATCGGAACTAAATAAATATTATGCGACTGCCTGACTCAAATTCCATGTTATAGGTCAAACCCAATATTTCCATGAAAGTGAAATTATAGTTTAACAAACACAGGACGCCACTAACGGAAATATAACATCCAAGCGAAATATCGTCGGTGCACAAACTTCGGAAACTAATTTGTCTAGTGTTCCGGGAAGCTTCCATTGATGACATTCTATGATCATTTCATAATTCTATGATCATTTCATAATTCTATGATCATTTTATAATTCTACGGTAATTTCATAATTGTATGATTATCTGTTGTCTGTAATATATCAAAGAGGAATCCTACGCTGCATGTCATTTACATTTACCAATAAATATCGTTTAGAAAAAACCCAGGAAAAAGATTTCCTTTTTGATATTTTTCTTTTTTTTATTAAAAACTGCACGACTGTCCCGTGTATTGAACCATATTGAAACGAAAAGTCTTTCTTGTAAAAAGCTCAGTTAGAATTCATGTGTATTGTACATGGTAATAAGTATATGTGTACATGGCACCCTGTAATTTTTCACGCGAAATAACAAGTATTTATATGATGTAATGGTGTACTCCAATTTGCAATTTCTATTATTAACTGCATATATGGCATTTCATGCGAGAGGGACAAAGACGGATGCTGTCATACAATCACCACAAAAAGAACAAATACCTTCGCCTACTCGAATTTTAGACAAAATTTTGCAGAGTTGCCTCGATCGAGCAATAATCAGATTCGGCATCTTCATCTGTTTACATTTAACGACACGCATTAGAAGAGATAAGCGTATAAAAACAAATGAATATCGGAACGCGTCTTTGGCTACTGCGCGGCGTTGACATTTGGTCGAATAATAAACAAATGCAAGTTGAAACAATTGCCGGTCGCGCGTCGTAATTTCAAAGTTGTCGTGGCGTTGCGTTGATTGTTATGATTTTCTGTTTTGAATAAAATGACGACAAAGAACAATTTGTTTGTGCTGTAGGAACTGCCTTCATCGGTGGATTGATACCTGAGGCTGACGGCGAATTCGTTGAAGGTAGGGTAATGTTTGTTTTGTGTATTTTAAACTTGAGGATAGTAATAGATCGTTCTAAATGTCTTTTATAATACGGTCAATGTATTCTTATACGAGGTACAGCGGAATAATATAAAATTGAAGAAGTTATAGAAAATAAATAGACATTAGTTTGTGTTTTTGTGCAATGAGTAATAGAAGCAGTGGCGGTTCGTCATTAAGTTTACCCCAGCGCCAACCCCATCTCAATCTATTTAAATAATACTGATCTAGTAGGCGCACGACTATGTCAATGCTTCGATTGGCGAAGCATTTGTTTTTATGCGCCCGCAACATAGCGACTCCGCGGTCCCACCCAAACCAACTTTCTTCGTGCATATTTCTTTAATTGCAGGTTCTCGGATTAACTTTCGTGCAAAAATCGAAAACACACAATCTCTAGTTTCATAACAACTGCCCACTTTTCCCCCGATTGGCCCAACAGTCCCCCAAAAAGCGAAAATCGAAATGACTTTTTAGCGGAGGAGCTGTCATTTTGCATCTAGTAGGTAGATAGCAGACAAGTTGAAACAAATGCCGGTCGCACGTCTTAATTCGGAAGTTATCGCGTCGTTATTTAGCATGTATTTAGTCGTTTATTTAGTGTTTTCTCGTTATTTCGTGTGCTGTTGTTATTTAGCGTCCTGTCGTTTATGTCGTGTTGTTCTTATTTCGCGTCGTCCTTATTTCGTGTTGTTCTTATTTCGTGTTGTCGCTTATTTCGTGTGTTGTAACTTTTTTAAGAAAATGTCCGGACAACTTGCACATGCTTCATTGTGATAAGAGCAAATCGATGGATTTACACCTGGGATTCACGCCAAACCTGCTTCTGGTAAGCGGAATTGTGTTTTTTTGTTCCAATATCTTGTCTCTAATGATGCGGTCACGACTACCATATACCCGTTTCACACATTACTATTTTATCGTATGACTTTTATCGTACGACTTTTATCGTACGACTTTTATCGTACGACTTTTATCGTACGACTTTTATCGTACGACTTTTATCGTACGACTTTCCTTTCGAACAACTTTTTGTCATGAGTGCGGCTTTAACACATCACGACAAAATCATTTAAACGAATCGTAATAATATGTCGCCTTTGTTGCCTTTCAATTTGAAATGGATTAATTTGCGGTTTACCTACGGAATGTATCATAAGTTGACAAAAAATATTGTTGAACCAAATATCTAACGAAGAGATGAATTTGGTACATTTACAAAGTTGTTTAAGAACTAAAATGTCACGAAGGGTGACAATAAATAATATAAAGTTGTTTAATTTAAAGCTGTTTACTGCATCAATTATGTATATGAGGTATTTACAAAATGATTTCATAATGATATATGACGGTATATTAGACAGGTAGCCGGTTAAAACATTATTATCCACGTGAGAATTCCAAGGAATTGCACAAAAACTTTATAATACTCAAGGACTTGATAATGCACAAAGAGATAGGATTTTTTGTCCCAAAAAAAATAATACATTATGTCAAACGAACCTTCTATTCAAATATGAGCAATGAAATATCTATTTTGATGAAAGAAATAATGTCCTTAAAACGGTTAGAACCAATCTATATTTCTATTTAAATACATGTATCTAAATTAATGATTTTCCTAACTTATTCTATATTTAACAGTTTCCACAGGTACACCATCTATTAGGTATTTTTATTTTCTTTAAAAAAGTCATATTTTATACACTCCCAAAATATATACCCCACAAATGCAAATTAAATTCATCAACAAACTGTCATATAATTTGTTTATGATTGTGGTATCTCTAAACTTTATTAAGTTTTCGTCACTTTTTATATACAAAGATTTAAAAATTCTTTTCTAGAAATAATTTTGATCTTTGTATCAGTTACATTCTATTTTATAGCTGACATTGGACAATTAATTTTTTTATCTTTATATTTAATCGAGTTAAAGAATTGTTTTGTTAAATTTTGGTTTCTACTAATTATGTTAACCCAGTATTCTTTTACCTTATGTTGTTTGTACCGTTTTCACTCATTCATTTTTATTAATTACCCGAAAAATATATTTAACAAGATCATTAAAGATAGTGTTCATAGGTTTTGTAATTTACTAAAAATTCGTAACTATTATGATTTCTTTGAATAGAGTAATTTTTTTCACTATTTCTTTATGGATTTCAGGGAGAAAAATACGACTATTTAGTTTATTAACATACCCATCAAGATAAAATTGGGCAAAATATAAATAAAAATACTGTAGTCCTCTTTTACCTTTTTATATTTAGCGACGTTTCGGCTAACAAGTCTGTCTTTTTCAAACAGCAAATATTATAAACATCAAGAATGAGCATCATTTATACAAATTAGACAAAAACAGATAAACAGTTGAAATACTCAAACAATTGTCAAAAATAATTATATAAATTATGTAAGACATGCGACAATTTTCACCTAAAATTTTCTTTCTTAATTTAACATCCAAATGGTAAAAATCATTTCTTACATTAAAACTTTTTTATTAAAGCGTACTTCATCTTTCATTTTATTTTACTAAGAGACAAAGCTTGATACTCTACATTGAATTATATATTAATTAAATTAAAAAAAACTTTCTTGAATTTTTATAAAATGAATTACTTTGGTAACATTTCTCGTCGCGGGAACGCCTTATCTATTATATCAAGAAAATACTTCATTTTCATTAAATTGTCGAAGAGTTCAACAGAACAAAAATCCTAACATACGTACGTACACCAAGTTGCACAATAAATGTCGCTATTTTTGTTCTACTTATTTACATACACTAGTAAATATGCTTTCGAAAAAATCCAAGAAATAGATTTCCTTCTTGATATGATTCTTTTTTATTGAAAACTGTACGACAGTCCCATGTATTGAACCATATTAAAACGAAAAGTTTTTCTTGTAAAAAGCTCAGTTAGAATTCATGTGCATTGTACATGGTAATAAGTATATGTGTACATGGCAGCCTGTAATTTTTCACGCGAAATAACAAGTATTTATATGGTGTAATGGTGTACCCCAATTTGCAATTTCTATTATTAACTGCATATATGGCATTTCATGCGAGAGGGACAAAGACGGGTGCTGTCATACAATCACCACAAAAAGAACAAATACCTTCGCCTACTCGAATTTTAGACAAAATTTTGCAGAGTTGCCTCGAGCGAGCAATAATCAGATTCGGCATCTTCATCTGTTTACATTTAACGACATTTAACCACTTATTTAATGCTTCTTTCACGTTAACGTTAACATTTTAAGTTAATAGCGCGAGTTTAAAAGATCCCAATAAATTTGTCAACAAATAGCCCTAAAAGTCACGAAAATATCGCGAACTAAAACGTTCCACTTCAAAATTTAATTTAAAAAGATTTATACGATGTTGTTTATGCTCGGGTCGCCCTAAACTAACTGGAAGGAGTGTCAAAACTAGATAGATGTCGTACTAATATCGAAGACAAACTACTTTAAAAGTTGCACAAAATCAATAGTGGTTGTTTTAGAGGAAAAATAAGTTTCACTCTGGGAACTCTTCTGTTTTAATTTCACCACTTGAAACTTTTTAAGGGAGATTTTTTATGTAAATGATATTATCGAATTCATTGAAAAATATATACGAACATGTTGCGCCTTTATACCCGGATGAGGGGGAACTTATTATTATTATTAACTTATCTCGGTGTATAGAAAGATGATCTCAACAAGCAGTTTTCCTGCGAGGGAAAACGTCGGAAAACGGATTTGAACAAATTAAATAAAGAAAAGGAAGAAGTAGTAATAATAATAATAAG